>CM059189.1:111975229-112094089 GCA_030323885.1 Branchipolynoe longqiensis | reverse complement strand
GATGCATCTGTAAACTGACTAACTGAAAAACTTAGTGGGGATGTGGGTCATGGTCATTGAGCCATGACTGTTGCCAAACCTTGTTTTTAAGTTTGAGGATAGGGGTACTACCAGTACCAGTATATCCATACATATATGTATATATATATGCACATATAGATGTCCATATATACACATATATACACATAGATATGTGTATATATGTGTGTATATACATACCTACATGTATGTATGTGTATCTATGTGCATATATACACATATATACACATACATGCACATTTATATGAGCATATATGTATATATGCATACATATGTGTATATATTTATATATGCATATATATATGCATATATATGTGTATATATACATATATACATGTATATATGTGTATATATGCATATATATGCACATATATCCACATATATGCGTGTATATCACTATAAATATGCCTATATATGCATATATATATATATGGATATGCATATATATATACATGTATATGTCTGTCTGTATATGCACATACACATATACTGCATGGTGGATATACCACACAGAGAGAAATCTCACTTTGCACCCACACCCACAAACACACCCACACCCACACACACCCAACACCCACACCCAGCTCCAGAGGCCATCCTTGTGTAAGTAGACTGCTAAAACAACAACCCATCTGCCTGTGTACATTAGAGTAATGGCATATATGATACTATTCATCATGATTTGTTCATATTGTTGGTTATTTCTCATTAACTATGTCCAGGATTTTGATTCTAAGAAAAATACTTGTTTAAATAGACCATGGTGTTTCACCAGTAAAAATGACTAATTCCAGAATAAAAACAGCACAATGTTATAGGCAAAATAAGATTATCTCTTTATTTTAATGTAGTTGTAATTGAATATTATGAACATACTATACACATGAGCATTTTCTTCACATGAACTTTGAAGAGCTACTTTTAACCATTTTAATGATCTATTTTGTTAGGTTCCATCTTCAATATTAAAGTAGTGGCAGACTGTGACAGGTCACCCCTATTGGTTTCTACATGTAAACTGGCTTGGTTTTTCAGAACGTCTTGCTTTTTCAAGACGTTTTGAAATCCAAGTCGTAGCCCATACCTGTCAACTACTTCAGCGGCGCCCGAACCTGGGCGAGAGCCGTGGGAGCCAGCACGGCCCCCTTTGACACTTACCAAGTAGCCCTACTCAAGCGAGGCATCCAGCGAGCCTCCACCCACACCACCAGGCGGGCGCCACCCCTCACCCCCGACGACATCAAGGCTGCCGTGGTGTTCTTCGGCAGTGCAGGACCCAATGGCCCCGTCCTCGCGGCGGCCACCCTGCTGGCGTATTTCACCATCCTCCGCCAATCGAACCTTCTCGAGTCCACCGACCCCACGACCCGAGGCCACGCACTCCGGGCCCGAAACATACTCATCATGAGCTTGGGCCTTAATGTATGTGTCAGATCAACCAAGACTCGCTGGCGGCAAGGCCAACACCTCGACATCGCCGTGCCAGCGATACGCGGCTCACCTTACTGCCTGGTGGCCGCCTGGTCGTGGTACGCGACTCGTACCACTCCGCCCTTGCAGGGCCCAGCTTTCATCACCGCGTCGGGCCTGCCCCTTCGCCCCTCCGCGCTACTGGCCACACTACGCCTAGCGCTCGCTGCGACAGGCCACCCCTCTCCCCGCTCGGTAACGCTACACAGCCTATGACGGGGGGGGGGGCAAGCATGCGCCGCAAGTGGCGCCACCCTGGACGACATCCAGACACTAGGGACCTGGACATCATCAGCAGTCCACCTCTGCGTACCACGGGACGCCATACAAGCCTGTCCCACCGCGCTCTCTTCCTCGTTTGGTTGATCGCGTGGTCCAGCCTCCTCATGAACAATCTAAACTCTACTTGAACATTTGAACAATTGACCTCTGTACCCTGAAACAAAAACCTATTAAAAACCCATTATATACTGTTTGTGTCTCGTGTCTTGAATTGTGCATCTTGCGGCGGCAACATGGGTAATTCTTGGCACGGGATCAAACTCCACCCTCCAGCACTGCCGGCTATGGGCGACACTGCCGCCACCTGGTTTCCATTCCCCGCATCTCCCCCAGCACTGTCTCCTATGGGCGACCCTGTCGCCACCTACACTTGAACTCCCGCACTAACCTACCCCTCCCCCCGCCCTGGCCGGTGAGAGCCTGAGCAGCTCACACCGACCAGTGCTCCCGAACCTGCCGCGTGGCTCTGGACTCTGTACGATTTCTAGCCATCCCACCCACCCATCTAACAGATAATAGGGTTGATCGCGTGGTCCAGCCTCCTCATGAACAATCTAAACTCTACTTGAACATTTGAACAATTGACCTCTGTACCCTGAAACAAAAACCTATTAAAAACCCATTATATACTGTTGTGTCTCGTGTCTTGAATTACATGATACCACCATAATTATGCAGACTTGAAGTTGACAGTCACATTGTAGTCAAAGAATGGGAAAATCACCATGCAAGGTCACCTAATCTTCATAAAAATTGGCCAATAGATAGAAAACATGTATGTAAAGATCAATATGGTCGCTTAAAAAATGAATACCCTCAAATTAGAGTGATTTCGAGAGGTATTGGTCGACAAAAAAGTATTTGCATGACTTTTCATGCAGCAGCGCCTCGCAGACGCATACGTGGCTTCGGTCTGGTTTCAACATGGCCGCGGTGTGAATAGTGTGAATTGGTGAATGATAACCCTGTGTAAATCTGAGCAAAAACAAGTTTGTCTTATCTATTAGCAAGCTGTGTTGGTGGTTGTTCCAGTGTGCAGTATTAATATCTATATTGAAATAGAGTTGTTGAACTGGGAGATGATAAAAACAAGCAAGATGGTGGCCAGTTAATACTCTCAATTAGATTTCTAAGTCGGTTCTATATTAAGCTACATGATTTAATACATTCTTAACTCAAAAAAACTCTTTTATAGCTGGCTATGGTATATAAACACTTGACTAATATATTTAGCACATTATATTTCAAATCATGTGTATATTTCCATGACCCTGCTCACCGACACTTTTCCTATTGGGTTGATTATCAACCCTGTCTCAGAGACAGTGCTGTGTGAGTAACTGGCCTACATGTTTACCTACCATGCGGCAACTTTGTCACAAATACTCCACCGACATGTACACGTAGTGCAGTTGTATTCAGCATTTCTCCATCACCTGGTTGGTAGAAGAACCTTGTAAGCATAGTTGATCGTACTACTAGCTGGATTATAAATAGGGCAATATGGCACTTATCTATTCATTTCCTTTGTTATTTAGTTATTTATTGATTCATAATGTTTTGGAAGCATTGGACATGAAGGCATACACACAATGACAAAATTAAATATAGACGTCATGGGTGTACCTGGTGGGATGTTCAGGTAGTACGCAGATGGAATTAGATGCCAGTGTAATAAAACATGACAGAATAAAACACTCTGCATTATCAGGATTTTTAATTAAAAGAATTGTTCATGTTGCTTCGTCAACGTTCCAACGCTGTGCCGCTGAAGCACCAACTGGAGCCATCATTGCCGAGCCAGCCAACGCTGCAGCAACTGGTGCGCAACGACAGCGCAGACTTCCAAGGTCAGTCGTCGTGCCACTTCAACTGTCGCCACCGATCGACAAATAACACTACTCCAACAGTCACTAGCCAACACACTAAAACCCGCCAAAACGCACAGACAAACACAAGACGAAACTCCAAAACATGCCCAAACAGCCAATGCTGGTGCTTCCTCAGACGTGCGCAAGGATGAACACTCTCATCACAAGGGACAGTCCGAACCATCCCAACGCGCTGCACAAACAAAACCATGTGGGATCCTCGGACCCCAACCTGACGACTTTAACAACACTGCCAGCAACCTGGAGAGCGCTAATCCGGCTGGCAGCCAAGTGCTAATCTTCACACCAGACAGCGCTCGCTCAGATGTCCCCTCATCTGACGGGCCACACTCACACATCAGTGCCCCAACAACATGAGTTGCCCCAAACAACAATGCCCATGGCCCGGCATGCAGCACTCAACACAACGGCGCCGCAGCAGCACACGACTCCCCATAACACGTTGCAGCTGCCACAAACGCTCCCACTACAAGCCCGCAACTGCTCACTCAGCCTGCCCCACACGCCATGGTGATGGGCAAGCAAGCCCAGAGCAACACCTCCAGCAACAAAACCAGACACCCACAACCACCATGCCCGAGTTGCGCCAGCAGGATATAAGCCAGCAGCCGACCCCTTCCAGCCCATCACTTGCTATCTGGACCACACGTCGTCCACACCTCTCTCTATATCCTCTCCGCTGGCGATGATCCTCCTTGATAGTCTGAAAAGAGTTCCAGGAGGGGGAGCCTGTCAGCATTTCACTTTCTACTCTTACTCTGTCCATGTCTTTGGCTCGCTGGCTGGTCACCATTGAGCAAATAGACATGATCCTTTGACCCAACTCTCCTCATTTCTCTTTCCTATACTCTACCCTTTTTTTTCTCCCAGGCTTACTTCTACCCCTGATCAAGGGAGTTGTTTGCTTGGGTGGGGCCCTTTACCTTTACGTTTCTCTCGCTTTGTTCTCATTGCTGGAACCGCTGGACCCATCTTTACCCGTCCCTTCCTTGGAAACCATTGCTGCTGTCTGCTGAATACAAGTGCTGTGCTTCCGCCGGACTCATCGTTTAATGGTTGTAAAGACAACCACCAGCTTCTACAACCGTCCCACCTGAACATTATTCTTCAACCAAGATTGGGCCAATTTATCGGTGCCTTCTATAATGCTACAGTTCTGCAGCCGGTAACCGTTGTAAGGTTACAAACACCCCAGACATCAAGCCATTCCAGCCATACTCCAAGACGCCTCTCGAGACTCGCCACATCGCCACAGCAGCAGCGCTACCGAACCGCAACCCCCCAAATGGGTCTTCAACTTCAGGCGCATCAACTACAGCCAGGATCTCACAGCAGTATACGGTCTACACGGTCACATACCAGCAAGCACAGCAGTGGGTGATAGCACTGGAAGTGGTAGTGGTGGTCTGCAGAGTGCCGGGAGTACGCAGATGAAATAAGATGCCAGTGTAATAAAACATGACATAATAAATCACACTCTGAAATATCAGGTTTTTTAATTACACAAAGTATAATCTCAGGTGGTTCGCAACTGGGTAGGGCCTACCTGCATATTTACAAGCTATGCCCCGGCCATAAAAACTAAATTAGCTAATTCCGAGCAAAAACCTGTTGTATCTATAAACGCGATATGAAGAGTTCAGGTGCAAAACATTCGCCAATCTAACAAATGTGATTAAAATACTAGATTTATTCCTGAAAATAATTTTCACTAATTCAACTTTTCTTATGGTGACATGATTATGGAGCAATGAACAAAGATGTATGGATTTTTTTAAACTACTTTTTGAAGGTTTGATTCCAATGTTTATCTCAACTTTTGGATTGGCGTTTATGTGGTTTTGCTCCTGATGCAGGTGGTTGTTCCAGTTTGCAGTGTTTATTTATATTGTAATAGAGTTGCTGAACTGGACGATTATGCAAACAAACAGCGAAATAGCGAATGGTAGACAGGAAGTGTGAACACTTATTTGTCTCTCATTTGTGCTTGAGTGCAAGTAAATATGCAACACAAGGAATAATTAGTAACATGTGGTGAATAAGGGGTCAAATTTCCCTGGATCATCAGCCCATGCTTTTTCTAATCTGTTCTTGAATGAATTGATTGACTCGGCATCAATAACATTTTGTGGGAGACTGTTCCATATATTTATGATCCTGTTTGAGAAACTGTGTTGCCTTAACTTTGAAATGGCTCTGGGTTTTACTAGTTTGAGAGTATGGCCCCCGACTGCCTTCTCTTTTATCAAAACCTTTCATAATTTTAAATACTTCAATTATGTCACTTCTTTTCCTTCTGTTGGAAAGGGTAGGAAGTTTCAATTATCTAAGCCGTTGTTCATAGGGTAAGTCCTTTATAACTGCAACTAATTTTGTTGCACGTCTCTTAACCTTTTTGATCTCCAAACAGGATGGTGTTCAGGTAATTGCTGTCAATTAGACTTTCAAAGTATTCTAAGCGACCAGGTATATGATGTAATAGCCTAGATTCTTCACCCAAAAGTAGGCCTAGATGGCTATGGTAGATAAATAGGGCCTATGTGATCAATAAATGTTGCGCATTAGATTTAAAATGAAGTGTATATTTCCATAACCGCGCCATGCATAGCCTATGTATCAGAGGATAGCTGCAGGAATAATTATATTTTTACCTACCATTAGTAAATTGTTCCACATCTTTGTGTAAGCCTCTTGCAAATAGTGCAGTGATATTTAGTATATATGCATCACCTGTTTGGTAGAAGAACCATGTAAACATAGTTTATGGTAAGCCTAATAGTAGCTCGATTATAAAGAGGGTGCTATGGCCCTCATTTATTTGTTTCCTTCTTTATTTTTGTATTTATTCATTCACAATGTTTTCGAAGCATTGAACATGAAGGCATAGGCACAGTGACACAATTATATATATATAGGCCTTTGTCAAGGAGCCTAGCCTTGGATGTTGTGGTGGTATGCATATGGAATAAAATGCTATTAGAATAAGCCACAATGAAATATAGTAAGGATCATATATTTTAATTAAGAAAATTATAATCTCAGGTGGTAGGCAACTGCATACATGCATATATAAAAGCTAGTCCCCAACCACAAATACACAATGAACGGATGTTCACTGTGGTAGTGAAGTTTGGTAACAATGTGTCTTCAGTGTTCTAATGTATTTCTGAATCTGTTTTGGAGGCACACATTGACAACAAAATAATAATAATGAGCTGAAATAATGCATTTGAGAGTTTCCCCCAGTTTGACCATCATAGCAAAAAAAACATCAATTCAATTGAAGTAGAGCCTATCTATTCTATTGGTTCCGCAAGGAAATCATATATTGGGCTGCTAGACACTATCCACCACCAGGGACTGCGCCTGGCCCTTGGGGCCTTCCGCACCTCACCAGTTCAGAGCCTTTATGTCGAAGCCAATGAACCATCACTTAATAACAGGAGAAGCAAACTGGCCATGCAATATGTAGTCAAGATAAAAACTAATGCATTGAATCCTGCACACAATTGTCTATTCGAGCAACATGACGAATCCAGGTATGAAGCCAGGCCAAATTACATCCGGCCACTGAGGCTCCGAATGAAACCTCATTTGGAGGCCTTAGGCGTGGATTTGGACGTGTTGGAGGATGCCAAAGTCCCAGAACATCCCCCGTGGTCGTTGAGAAAGCCATCGGTTATCCTCCGACTCACGGAACTGAGGAAATCTGGGACACATCCACTCGAGTACAAAGGACTGCATGCAGAGATTCAAGGCCAGTTTGCAGACCACCTCTCCATATACACTGATGGTTCGAAAGACCAAAGCCGGGTAGCTGCTGCGGCAGTCTGCCGACGGGAAAAATTTGGTGTACGTTTGCCCGATCAGAGCTCGATTTTCACTGCAGAGGCCCAAGCACTCCTTCTCGCTTTGGAGTGTATCGAGGTATCCAACCACACTAACTATGTTATATACAGTGATTCCTTCTCTTGCCTCCTGGCTGTTGCTGGACTGAAAACGAATCACCCTATTCTAGCAACGGTCATTTATAAAATGAACCAACTGACAACAGATGGGTATGATATCCACCTGTGCTGGGTGCCTGGCCATGCCGGCATACAAGGAAACGAACGAGCTGATCGGGCTGCGAAGAAGGCCCTGAACTGTGATCTTGAACCGTGTCTGATCCCTCACTCTGATCTGAAACCACTAATAGCCACCCACATAAAATCCAAATGGCAACATGAGTGGGATGAAAACATTAATAAACTTAAAGAAATTGAACCATCTGTGGGAAAGCCACCACAGACTCATGCGGGAGGTCGGCGGGACCAAGTGGTCCTTAGCCGCTGCCGTGTTGGCCACTCGTGGCTTACACATGCTTTTCTGCTCAAGGGGGAACCTCCCCCTGAATGTATTGGGTGTCAGTCCCCACTGACACTCAAACACATTTTACTAAGTTGCGTTGATTTTTTGGCCCTGCGCCAACGGTTCTACACTGCAGACAGTATGCATGACCTTTTTACTAAGGTAAAACAGGAAAACATTTTAGCCTTTTTGAGGGCAGCTGGACTGTACCACCTTATATAGTTTACTAAATGGATTCTATTAATTATTAATGAAACTTTTCTTTTTCTATGGGAATTTGTTTCCCTTGACCACAGATATATGATTGTGAGCTTTCTAATTTAATTAGTGTCTATTGGCACATAATTGATTGTCTGCTTTTACATGTAAAAGCGATGGTTTGAACAAAAAACAAACATTTCTCGCCGTGAATATGGCCTATGCTGCCGACACGGCGTAAAGCAACCACCAATCAATCAATCAATCAACCTATTGAAAACAGCACCCATCTCCTTTCCTTTGCCAATCAAGGCCATACGTCACATGGTACTGATGTCATTGACTAATGGACTATAGCTACTATATATATACATTGACCAGCGACATCACTGTCACTTGACTTTTCCTGGGAATGGCCTTTGCTGAAAAACCAAAGCAGATAGAAGTTGTTTTTCCAATAGAGCAATAGGCCCTACTTCCTTTGAATCAATCACTTGTTAAATGCTTAGACTAGCAAACCATTCAAATGCACTTAATACTATGATTGTTCATGGTATGTGCCTGTCCATTGCTGCCAATACATTGTATGTACATAGAGAAATATACCATATTGGACCCGGCTCTAATTAGTGACCTGTGTTAGTGCAGAGATAAAATATGCGAAAGAAATGCAAACAGTGTTAAATAGACCTAAGCATGATGGTAACATTTAAATATCAGACACTTGTATATTCATATAGCTGGTTTTATTACTAGAATAGCTTGGACAACACCAAAACCAGGAATACTATATTTGGCAACTCCTTCAGACTGACAACTTGACAAAGGTTCAGTTCACTGTTTTTGGTAGCCTACAAGCCTTTCCAGTGCTCAACAATGTGACAAAAAACTGACAGTGGAACCATGACAGTCTCCTTATTCTGATACAGAAATATTTGTAATGGTTTAAAAAGAAGAAAAAAATACAGACCAAACATTCTGCGGTTGAAAAGGTAGTAGGCCTACTGGTGCTAATGTTGATGTGGAGAACAGCATAAGTAACTCAAATAGCTGACAGTTTTGAAGGGAATTGGGTGTAAAGCAGCTCAAAATGCTCATGTATGGCTAGTTATTATATTATTATGTTGCTTTAGGGGATTCATACTGGGGGTGGGGACACATTGCATGAAAGCGCTGGGGTCCATGAGCGGTTCTGGCATAGCACCGGAGAGTAGTGCCCTTTAAATCAAATGTGATGCAGTAGGTGTAGCCATTCAATTCTTAGGTGGCCACCACATGAGCATGTGGTTACCTCTTGCAATTCCTTGACAGCTGCCAATGTGATATCAGGTTACTGTGAGGGCTGGGCATTCCACTCGTTCACTATAGACACTAACTAATATTCCATGCTAGATCCTGGAATCTATGTTTTCAACTTCTTATTTATTACTAGCTAACACAGCATCATTGATCATTGGCTTTGTCGGATGGCTCAAAAGTGTAGCATATATCATGACACTTATGCAGCAGGATGAAATATGAAGTGAACAAGCAATTAACAGGCATAGGCTGAAGGCATCATCACTGATCAGGAAGTATGGAACCGCAGACCCACTCTGGCTAGCATCTCGTCGAACATCTGGGGAGGCATCCGCATGAAGTTGACAAAGGAAGCCGGGTCCTCGCTATGGAGTTCCACCAGAAGCTGGTCATACAAGCCAAACTCATGCCGCCTCCCAATCCACTGCCGCACCCATAATCACTTCGGCCAACATTTTGTCCTTCTCCTTCTAGCCTCAATATAGCGCAGTAACAACACATCTATCTCATGGTGAACTTTGAGAATGGCCAGTTGGTATTCCTGCATGACGCACTCGGGCACATGTGTCTGCTGCGAAGAGCTGACCTGTTCTGCTGACAGGAGGATATCGTGGGTCTTTATATATTCGAAGGCAACACATTCACACCACATTCACAAAACGTTCAGCAACGTTCGAAGGACATCACAGACGTTACGCGCATGCTAGACATTCGTCAATGACGTCAACTACGTCAGG
The DNA here is from genome assembly GCA_030323885.1 of Branchipolynoe longqiensis. Lineage (NCBI taxonomy): Eukaryota > Metazoa > Annelida > Polychaeta > Phyllodocida > Polynoidae > Branchipolynoe > Branchipolynoe longqiensis. Next base: position 112,083,822 of record CM059189.1, on the reverse strand, counting down.
ACACGTTTGCGGAATGTTACAGCTACGTTAGGCACGCCTCACAGACACGTTTGACCAACGTTGTGTTACATTAACCCAACATTGTCTTAGCGCGGCCCGCACATTCCTCGTCCCTCTGCATCACTTTGATGTAATGCAACGTTGATCTAACTTAGCCGACGCAGCCCTCCCACATGGCAAACATTGGCGTAATGTGAGTGTAATGTTATCCCAACATAACTGCATCAGGGTTGAGCTACGTCAAAAGTTTTGGACATGTCCAAAACTTAGACGCGCGCTGATGTAACTTGACGTAACCTGACGTAAATTGACATCAGCCTAACGTAAGCATGACGTAACCCGCCGTCCATCAACGTGATGACCAAAATTAACCTATGTTGTCTTATGTTAGCTCGTTACGTCATAGTGTGACATGCCTATTAGATGTTGCCACGAGGTAAAACTCCAACCCCAAGCCTCGTAATGGCATGCAAGCATTTTGTCATTATGGCTTTGCTACATACAAGATTCACTGATATGTAGATTAGGAGTCAATGACAACCCTTGCAAAAGCACAACATCAGAAAGCTCTCAATTTGACTTTTAAAATGTATTAATCTACATGATTTCATCAATTCTTTACTCAACGTTAGTGGTCAATGATAAATAAGCATTTGAGCATTGCATTTAGCACTTTAGATTACAAAATCATGTGGGTATTTCCATAACCCAGTCTACAGACACCTTTTCTAATGGTTGTTCAGCAGCACTGTGACAGGACTAAGGTTGCGGGAGTAACTGTGGTTTTATCGAAATACCAATGTTGCTCAGGGCAGAGGAGACTACAGAATGTCCAAGCATTAGTAGGATCTAAAAGATTTATAATTTGCATCAGGTTAATAAGGTATTACCAAATGATCCCATGAATGGAATATGTTTCACATGGTTTTTGGTTTGGACACAGTAGGCACTCACATTTTATTTCATGAGGTTTAGCCTACAAATCCAGGTGCTAGAGGAAGGTCATTGAAATGACATTTATTAATATCCAATAATATTGATGTAGGCCTATTTAAGTAGATATGTTTATATGTCCACACTGATTCCTGTAACCCAACACGTATCCATATGGTACCGTGAATATTCTAGTGTCCAATTCTCATACACCAACACCGTCTTTCCTTTTTTCCCTATTTCTTTATAATTTTACAAGCTTGTCAGTAGTTTCTTTTTATTTTGGTAAACAGTTTCATTCATCTGAATACCCTCATTTTTCAGCATCAAAGCACTGGTCTTCCGGCCATGCTTAACTTCAGTCATTCACACTGTTTAATTACAAAATAATAAGATATTGTAATTACAATAAGTTCAGTTAATTAGGAGTGTGCGGTATATCTGGTCAGCGTGTAAGTTCACTGTATGCTGATATTTATTCGCTGTTTGTGTGATAGTTTAATGGTGTATCAATACCTTTTTTTAATAACGAACCATTTCTTTTTGGATAGTAGTTGAAACAACTATAAATTATATATAATAGAATAGTTTAACAGTATATATGAATACCTGTGTGTAGCTTTTTTGAGAATGAACCATTCCACTTTGCATAGTAGTTGAAACAACTTTGTATATATCTAATAGGATGGCCTTCCTCCCATTACCCCCATAGTCTAATATTGCCGGTATACCTTCTTTCTCTTGATTTCATCATGAACAATTTCCCTGTGGACATTACTAAGCAGAACTATATATATACATTTAATAGAATTGCCTTCCTCCAATTTCCCTCATAGTCTAACATTGTATGAATACCTTCTTATACATTATTTTATACTGAATCATTTCTCATTTCGCTGTGGAGGTCCTACTAGACATAAGTAGGCCTATATATATGCTCTGGGTTGACTGCCCATGTGAATACGCTACTGCCCCCCCTGTAATATATGCATAAAGGACATCCAGGCATGTGTGGAGAACAAAGGAATATGTAAATGAGATGATGTCAGAGTTGAAAGGGTGCCGGCAGTCTCAGGGCCTGGACGTGAATAGACCATTCAGTATCCAGACGTCATACTTTCTCATCCCCCATTGTGAGATGGTACGTTGTAAAATTCTCTGATTAAGCGTATATTGAATATCGAGATGGATAAATATGAAACAGTACTCCCTTTATAAGGCTCACACTGGGGGAGGGAAACAATGCCCCTTTATGCACAATCCTTCCCCCTTATCTCACCCAGACACACAGTCACCACATGTTATCTAAGCCCATGATAGCCAGGTGGTGGTCAAAGCTAGGTGGGGGGTGAGCCCTGAAAGCAACCGATAAGACTGTTGATAACATCCACTGTTGCATGTATATAAACTGAATAAAACTAAGCATCAGGAGCATTATCCATCTACACTTCTGCTGGTGCTGGACTCGAATCGCGTGTTGTGTCATGTGCATCTCTACTATAGGGTAAGCTCTGATATATAATTCATATGGAGAGAAGATATCAAAAGGGGGGAATCAGGATAATATACCTTATGGCGGATAGTATGCCTTATGGAGGGTAGTATGCCTTATGCAGGATATTATGCCTTATGCAGGATAGTATGCCTTATGCAGGATAGTATGCCTTATGCAGGATAATATACCTTATTCAGGATAGTATGCCTTATGCAGGGTAGTATGCCTTACGCAGGATAGTATGACTTATACAGGATAGTAGGGCATTCTGGCCGTGTAGAGCAGTATCACTAATAACATGAGTAACCATAAGAAAAGATAACCATAACCCTTGCGTACCACCTAACTGTATCGGCCATAAATAGAACTAAAACTCCCAAATATATGATATGCAGGGACCCGCAGGATACAGGATTTCATACCTACATTCTGGCTGTGCAGTGGACAGGTTACTCGTGTCATGACCTGCAGTGAAGTTGAAAATACGAAGCTGATGTGTTTGTTATCATTGCATTATATGCCTATAATGTTATCTTTAATATGGGTAATTCTCGGCAGAGCAGGGAGTCGGGAGGGCTAATCACCTTCAATAGTACAGACACAGCTGCTGCCACCTAGTGGTTTCCTTGTGCATTAGCACGCGCTAACTAATCCTAGCTGATGTTGCCACCTATCACTCCTCCAGGCATTGATGTAAGAGCCGGCTTCCTTGCTCTAAGGTTCAGCCACCACTTATACACAAATCCCTGAGGTTGAGTAGGCTATATCACAAATTTTGCTGAATCCCACTCCTCAGCTACCAGAAAGACACTTCAAAAGGTAGGGCTGCGTAGCCGAGTATCAGTTTGAACCTTGTTCCTCGATCATGTCTAGGTCGTTGTTGTTTGAATAACTGCAAATTATACCACAGCCTGTCCTGTCATGAATTACTGTGTCATTGCATGAAGACTATGCAATGCCATACCTCATCTATCACAGTATGCACCCTTGATAGTGCATTTACAGTTGCAGAATCCATGGTATACAGCAGCGACTTCTAGAGTACTATACACAGTGGTTGTTGCACTAAACTATCCAGTGCAGCCTGCTCCACTTCTAATTATACAGAGTGTTCTGTGCTGTAACAAAATACAGTGCAGAATACTGGAGTCAACCAAGATTGTTGAACGGCTGGAAGACCAGTTCCCAGGCACTGACAAATCATATATTCAGATGAATAAACACATTAAAATAAATAGAGGTCCTCTTAATAGGAACATTGTTTTGTCAACGAATGTTTGTTATGTCCCTGAAATATCTTGTAAACCTTGAATAAATCGGTCAATAATAAGGTAACAAGGGCTTCTGATATTTTAATTTGTCATGGTTCCTCTTAAAACAAATAAAACAATGCAGATTCATGCTTTATTCAGAGGAAGTTTATTTATTTCGGTTTGTACTATTCAGACATTGTAAGACTCTCCAAGCAATATTCTCCACATGAAAACACTGCAAAGCCAGTTGAGTGGTTTGAAGATGATTCTCTTCATTTAGGCGTTCATTAGCCAATGCTGTTAGGAATGTCTTTACATTAAATGTATCAGGGTTCACTGTGCTTGTCGAAAACAAAGTTGTCATTAGCATTCCAGAAGCACTCTTTTCTCTTTGGTTTTCTTGTTTTACTTTCTCTGCCATGGTGTGTAGATAGATTATTCATGTGCATAATATTATGCACAAAAGCAGGTTATATATAAATTTGGGTTAAAATGATTTGAATTTTAAATCCAGCCAAGTGGAGCAACATGTTATGGCTAGGCTGATGATTTTTCGATAAAGCAATAGCCAAGCATAGTAGTACATTTTCATGATTGTTTCAATTTTTTTTAGAAATCAATCACAAAGTGTATGAGTTATTTAAAGTTGCACAGTCCGATGGTTTAGATACTCTCTTTTTGTCTGAGATGAATATATTAGGTTGATCATTATTATCTACCTGACTATAGGTTGAAGTAACTTTTATATTAAATGGAAAACTTAAAAAATATTTGAAGTGAAGCAATGCATAATTAATTTTGGCATTAAAGTCAAAGGGTTGACAGGATAGGCTGCTTCAGTCGGGGGTTCTATTCAATTGACTCAGTATTCCTTTCTCTGTGGTGCCAAATGTTTAATCAGAGCAGTTCCAGTAAGTCTATCTAACTTAGACATGTAGAATAAATTCTAGATAATTGTTTTAGTTTAGAAAATGTGATGGCTTCTTCGGACTATGCAGCTTTATTGCAACAAAACTAATTGGATATGATACAAGTAATTACAAAGGAAACAAACCCATGTATAAATCTGACAACGGTTTCCTAAAATATGCATCTACAAACTTTTCCCCATCAATCAATGGTAGGGCTATGCCTACTGAGCATTGCGGTGAGTTCAACTCAATATTGTGTGCAATCACACTTTTATTTAGGACATTAACTCCTGCAAATAATACTATGATTTGGTTTAAAACCAATGTAACAATTGATGTGGCTTAAACTGATTTGATAGCTAGGCCTACTTGCAACTTTCACTTATAACTTGATTGATTTTGCTTTTAATTGAAATCTCACAGTCCATCCATGTGAGATGACAACCATTGCAGAAGCAGGGACATGAGCACTGTCATTGTTGGATTAGTGCGACCATTATTCTCTGCCCAAGACTCGCTCCTGGCTGGGCGGTATACTTTACAACTAGAAGAAGATGGCTCACAAAACCCTGTATGAGCATCATATACCTTATTAAAGCGACACGTTAGATACACACTTTGGGAGTGTCTGCAGTATACAATATACATACATCCATTACAGTTGGTCAGAAACCGGCCATATTCATAAGTGGTGGAAGGACATGTTAAGTAGCATGGCTCCGTTGATACCATCATCATACCTGAATAGGACAATTAATGGTACAGGATTAGCCTACATACTACACGCACACAATCAGAGTAGATTAAATGTGCACATACGTTCCATAGACGCAGCATTCAATGCAAAATAACACAGTGCAATTTTCGATTAGCAAGACCGCCAACATGTTTAAAAGATAGCACAAAAATTGCAGCCCTATCCATACTATTGGTGGATGACAACCATGTGTAAATCCGAGCGAAAACTTGTTTCATCTATAACCAATGCAGTGTTTATCTATAGGCCTATATTGGAATAGTTGTTGAACTGGAAGATAATGCAGACAAACAAGATGCTGGCCAGTTAATGCTCTCAATTAGGGGAAAATGGGGAGTGATGAGCCATGGGGACCTTTGAGCCACCCCTATAAATCTTGACTGAAAACAGTAGTGACATTGATCCACCATCAATGCAACTAGTACACATCTGGCCTTAACCCATGTTGTTTATAGAGATTTGGAGCAGGCGATCAACACACCAATCAAAAAGTCAGTTTGTAACTACCTTGAGTAAATGTTTTGTGTTTTGGTTACAATTTAATATTGAGGTGATAATATATATTTCATAGATCCTCTAAAGGTTTGTATTTTTGTTAGTAATTTCTCTTGACTTTTATATACAGTTTTATTCGACCAGCCATGTGGATATCTGGTATACTGGTCTAACATTATGAAAGTGGTGTTGGGGACCAATGAGCCATTTTCTATGGGGTTTGATGAGCCACTTTGTGGTCCAATGAGAAGGTGGCTCATTGGATACCAGTCCATTCCAAAGGAATATATAGCAATGAACTCAATGTTATTTGGTAGAAAACTAATAACTGATATTACTTTTCTTCAGTATAGATGTGAGTGCTGTATCATCAACAAAGAAGGGAAGATGGACAGAGGTCTCTTCTCAGCAGAGCTAATGAAGAGGGCTGTGGAAGAAGTTGTAGAGAAGAAAAGAGTGGTTCGAGTACACAGCCACATCCTTCCACTAGCACACAGTCACAGCCCTCTATCAACACACAGCCACAACAGCCTTCCACCAGTCAAATAGAGATGGTAACCATTTCTCCGGAGCAGATACGACCATACCCCAAGGCACTAGAGAGGAAGCAGACTTCAAAGCACTATTCCCACAGACAGACCTGTGAGAAACCTCATGGCAACTGTGAAGAGCAGCAAGAAGGACAGGGTGTCAGCAAAATGGTGATTGCTAGATGCACACCAGAATACTGTTCTATCCACTGTTGAACATTTTGAAGAGAGCAGCTCTGTGGAGCAAACGGAAGGTGCACATATTCCCTTTCAGGAGAAAGACCGCGAGCCGGGTGATTATGTGCTCATTGAGTATGCCCGGAAGCGGAGCATTGTTCACTACATTGGTGTAATCACACAGCCAAATGATGATGATGGGGACTACAAAGTCCAATTTCTCAGAAGATCTACCAGGCACACTATGTCATTTGCATTTATTTAGCCTGTCTCGGAAGAAATAAGCTCAGTTGTGGCAGATTTGATTGTTGGGGTCCTTCCTAAACCTGTTCTCCAAACTACCAAAAGGCAGAAAGGAATCATACAATTTGGTGTCAACTTTGATGGGTTCAATCTTGAATAAGATTCAGTATTAGGTTACAACTCTGCAACTACACTGAAACCATGGACACTGAGTTAATAGCACAGTAGGCCGAAGTACCGAGGTCAACATTTTGAAACTGTAATTCACCACTTAGTGAATTACAGTATGTGCATCTCAGATGAAATTTGTGACAGGAATAATAAACAAAATAATTTAAATGTGTGTTGTTTCTAGTTAGTTTCATTGTTTGAGATCATAGCCCATAGGACACCAATGTGTGGCTCATTGGTCCCTTTCCCTGGGTCCCAATGAGCCATCATGGACCATGTTACACAAGTGTCTCCCATAGAGATGTTGTTTAAGACAACCTATCAAACTCTATATTGCAATAAAGAGCAATAATGCCTCTATGCGCTGAACACTTTTGGTACCAATAGCTATGATACTTCGGGTGATATGGCCAACCAACTTTTTTTGTAGCAGGCTATGGTAGATAAAAACTTGAGCAATATATTTAGCTCATTAGATTTCAAATCATGTGTAGGCCGACAGTGCTGTGTGAGTAACTACATGTTTACCTACCATTAGGCATTAGTGTCTTATAGACTGATGGGCCGTATAGTCTTACACGTAGTGCAGTTGTATTCAGCATTTCTCCATCACCTGGTTGGTAAAAGAACCTTGTAAACATAGTTGATATAGTAGGGTCTACTAGTAGCTGAATTATGAATGGGGTGCTGTGGTTGGCCTACTTATTTATTTGTTTCCTTCTTAATTCTTTTATTTATTGATTCACAATATTTTCAAAGCCTTAGACATGTTGTCATCGGCCAACACACAGTCACAACATTATGTAGGCCTACTTATGCACCTCATGGCCCTAGGTTGGGATGCTCAGGTTTCACCCAGGTGATATAAAATGCTATTAGAATAAAACATGATCAAATAAAGCACTATAAAATATCATGTATTTTACTTTAAATAATTATAATCTTAGGTGGTAGGCCTACGCAACTGAGTACCTGCATATGTTGAAGCTAGGCCACAGCCACAAAAACAAAATGAGCTACATCCGAGCACAATCCTGTTTTATTGATAAGCAAGATGCGTAGGTGATTTTTCCAGCGTGCAGTTTTTATTCATATTGAAATAGAGTTGCTGAATGGGAAGATAATGCAAACAAACAAGATGCTATTTAGCACATTGGATTTCAAATCATGTGGATATATCCATAACCCTGCCATGCATAGCTATTCCTAATCCTGTCTCAGAGACCGTGTGGTCAGAGAAACTACCATTTGTCAATTTTTCCACACATTTTTGTGAGCCACATTAGATTTCAAATCATGTGGATATATCCATAACCTTGCCATGCATAGCTTTTCCTAATCCTGTCTCAGAGATAGTGTGGTCAGAGAAACTACATGTTTACCTACCATTTATCACTTTTTCCACATTTGCTTGTGACCCGCTTGCAAATAGTGCAGTTATATTTGGCCTTTCCACATCACCTGTTTGGTAGAATAATCATGTAAACATAGTTGATAGTAGGCCCCCCCTAGTATCTAGGATTATAAATAGGGTGTTGTGGCACCTATTTATTTGTTTCCTTCTTTCCTTAAGGTAGCACTGGAGTGTTAATGTTGATGTGGACAACAGCGTCAGTAGGACAGTAGCTGACACTTTTGAAGGAAATGAGGTATTTAGCAGCTCGAAATGCTAATCTATGGCCTGTTATTATGTTATTATGTTGCTTGAGGGGATTCAATCTGGGGGGAGGATGAGGTGCATGAAAGCGCTGGGGTCCATGAGCGGTTCAGGTGTAGCAACGGAGAGTGGTTCCCTTCGAATCAAATGAAATCTAATAGTTGTAACCTTTCAAATTGCAGGCAGCCACCACATGAGCATGTTGTTACCTGTTGCAATTCTTTGACAGCTGACAATGTGACATCAGGTTACTGTAATGGCTGTACATTCTACTGGTTCACTATATACACTAACTGAGAGACCATGCTGGGTTTGTTGGGTGGCTCAAAAGTGTAGCATATATCATGACACTTATGTAGCAGGATGAAATATGAAGTGAACAAACAATTAACAGGCATGAGCAAGAAGTGAAATGAGGGATGAAGACGGTAGGCAAGTATTTCTTTTGTACCTATTCTGATTTAATTGCTTGTTGCTGGGTGAGTAGGCCTGCGATGTATGTGATCTCAATATTGTCAATGAGTGGTCACTTTGTTGTCTTTATGGATATCAAGTCGGTATTCTCGATCTGCAGCCCTGGATAATTACTATGTGAACGAGTGTCCACGTTGGACAATTAGGATCAAATCTAGGTAAGTATCTTACTTTTATGAATTTGATGCATTCATCAGACTATTCAGCTTTTATGGACTTTTCTATGATGGTGTTTTTATTATCAGGAATGCATCGGCCTACATTCACTTAATGTTGAGCACATTTCCAAATGTGTAGGTGAACTAGAATCAAACCACATTTATCGTAATATATTCAATGGCAAGAGAACCATAGGGCCTACTAATTGAATGGAAAACATCAATTTCTTGCTACCATGGACAATATGGCCCATATTCCTTGAAGCAACATCATCAATGGTTATCATACACTGAAATTCAATTCATGCACACATACATCCCACTGAAGTCAAGTCAGTTAGCTCAGCAGTTGAGTGAACTATTTGGCCAAGAAGAGACTGCAGTAACAATTTTCTGCAGAAATGTAGTGCATGGGTTCAGACAGTATACTTACTACATTTCCCAGGAATGACCAGCAATAGTAGAGACAGGGCAAGCAACACCCCCATTGCAGAGAAGTCCAGTAGCAGTTAAGCTGCGTGTGGTCTTCAGGAGATTAATAAATTACAAAGTCACTGCTGCCCTGTTTATAGTCCACGATCGAGTTGGTGATACATACAATAGGTAGAGGCAGCCTACTGGCATGTTGCCAATCACCGGTTAAAATGAGTAAATTGATGTTTCTTCATTGTTTCTAACTCCATACACAGGCGATCTATCATATGATGGAGTATGTTGATACAAAGAGGAAGACAGACTCTTCACTTCTATATGATTTTCTTGTTAATATCTTTATTTAGCAATGTTTTTTGTATCTGCAATTGAAAAATGTAGTTTGACCAAAGTATGTGCAACACATGCACTTCTGTCTGTACAGCATAAACTCCTGACTACCCTCAGCAGTGAAAGGCTCTTGCCCTATGCAGGCTACACATCTGTTTTTAAGGTCACGTGAAAGCTTACACCTCAGCTTTCTAATGATATATGTGGCAACAATCGAAAATATGAAAAATAACCTATTTTGACTTGCAAAATAATCTTAAAACGCAATTTACCATTCATTGCTCGAACCACTCTTTTCTTCTCTAAAACTTCTTCCACGGCCCTCTTCATTAGCTTTGCTGAGAAGAGACCTCTGTCCGTCTTCCCTTCTTTCTCTCTAGGCATTCTTCCGATACTTGATACAGTACTCTAATCTATTCTGAAAGAAAAGTAATATAAATAATTAGTTTTCTACCAAAATAACATTGATTTCATTGCTATGTACTCCTTTGAAAAGCAGTGCAGTCCAATGAGCCAGCTGGCCATTTGACCCCAACGTGGCTCATCAAACCCCATAGAAAATGGCTCATTGGTCCCCAACACCACTTTCATAATGTTACCCCAGTATACCAGAGATCCACATGGCTGGTGGAATAAAACTATATTTAGAGGTCAAGAGAAATTACTAACAAAAATACAAACCTTTAGAGGATCTATGAAATATATATTACCACCTCAATATTACATTTACTCAAGGCAGTTAAACACTGACTTTTTGATTGGTGTGTTGATCGCCTGCCCCAAAGCTCCATAAACAACAAAGGTGACGGCCACATGTATACTAGTTGCATTGATGGTGGACTGTTTTCCAGTCAAGAGTAGTGAACATGTACTATGATGTATGGTTATTGCATTACATGCTAGTCATCAACCTAGCCATGACATGTTGCTCCACTTGGATGGATTTTAAATTCAAATCACTTTCGCCCAAGATTATATATAACCTGCTTTTGTTCATATATCATGCACATGATTAATCTATCTACAGACCATGGCACAGAAAGTAAAACGAGAAAACAAAAGAGAAGAGAGTGCTCCTGGAATGCTAATGAGAACTTTGTTTTCGACAAGCACAGTGAACCCTGATCCATTTGATGTAAAGACATTCCTAATAGCAGTGGCTAATGAACGCCTAAATGAAGGGAAGCATCTTCAAACCACTCAGTTTTTGCAGTGTTTTAGTCTGGAATATATTTATTGGAGCGTATTGCAATGTCTCAATTGTACAAATCAAAATAAATAAACTTCCTCTGAATAAAGCATGAATCTGCATTGTTTTATTTGTTTTAAGAGGAACCATGAAAAAGTACAATACCAGAAGCCCCTGTTACCTTGATATTAACCCATTTATTCAATGTTTATGAGCTTTTTCAGGGACATAGCAAACATTCTTTGACAACATGATTTTCCTAATAAGGAGACCTCTATTTATTTTAATGTATTTATCCATCTGAATATATAATTTGTTAGCGCCAGGGAACTGGTCTTCCAGCCATTCAACAATCTTGGTTGACTCAAGTAATCTACACTGTATTGTGGTGCAGCACACAACCTGTAAAATTAGAAGTGGAGCGGCCTGTACTGGATAGTTTAGAGCACTAAGCACGCTGTATAGTACTAGAGAAGTCGGTGCTGTATAGGGCTTACCATGGGTTCTGTTGATGTAAATGCACTATCAAAGGTGCATACTGTGATAGACAAGGAATGGCATTGCACAGTCTTCATGTAGTTAGTTACACAGTAATTCACGATTTGCTCCACCACACCATTCGAAATGTCTTTATGGTACTTAAAGGGTGAGAGTCAGCAACATTAGCGATCTGCTCAACCTTATGGCTTTCTGTATAGGTAGCGACTGACTGTTAGAGCAACGAACCGGTTCTGATGTCAGTGATTGCAGGAATAACCCGACAATAACCTCTCTACTCTACTCAAAGTCCCCAAGCCTTCCACAAACAAACAAATTAAAGCACCAATTTACAAAGGCAGCATGATGTGGAACAACCTACCAAGCAGAACCAGGGCAGCGTCCTCTTACCTAGAATTTAAAAACTCACTAAGAGTACATCGGATTGGGCAGGCCCTTATGCAGTTGCAGTAAAGTATGTTCCATGGCATCACCATACCGTAAGTGGCAGACCACCGAACCCTCAGCCTCGGTTTTTCCCCCCACCCTCCACTTTTTTAATTTGTTGTTGTTCCTCTGTTATCTCCTGTCAACCATATACGATGACAGAGACAGTCCAGGTAAAAATGTAAAATTTAAGACCTAAATGCACTGGGATTGGTCCCTCTGCTTCACTGGTCACAGCTGGTCCAGTGTATTATTATATGTAAATACAGACTCAATAACAAATAAATTAAAAAAATTATTAACAACCCCACCCCAACAACATAATTCATAAACTCACATAACTAACTACATTAGAGTTACATTAGAATTTTCCTAACAAACTAACATTTATATATCGCTTGCCTAACTGCAACTGAACATTAAAACTTACTACAAGTTTAGCAACTGAATACAGAAGATAACTTCGGCTTACATTCTAAATACTATGTAAATACTCACATTGATCTGACTAATATTGATCTAGTTATATGACACTACTGTACCATATTGTTATGGAACTTTTGGGTTTCAGAATTTCATTGTGTTACATGGTGCAAATTGTGTATTCAACATGTATTGTACACCTTATTCTATATACCTTTTGTGTAAATAAACCTGAATTGAAAAATGGCTGGAAGACCAGTGCTTCGGCACTGACAAAAGACTTATTCAGCAGAATAAACATATTGACAAAAAAAAAACCTGTGGCAACATCAGCAGAGGATAAGTTAGTATGTGCAAGGAAACCGCAGCAGCAGTGACTGTATTATTAAATTCCACAGGAGACTGACTGCTGAAAATCTGGCACTCTATAGAACTCTGAGGCAGCATTTGAGACGATTCGTTTCTAGCATCACCATGTGCACGCCATTGGGAAAAGTCTGGACAATGATCAGAAGAATCAAATGAAGGGAAAGTGATTCTTCTGTAGTCCATCACTTGAAACACAACAGCACCATTCTCACATCACTCGATGAAAGAAGTGAAGAATTGGCTCATGCGTTTTCTGTAAACTTGTCTTTGGGAAAAACTGCCTCCTGGGCTTTCTGGCTGTCAAGGAACGCCAAGAGCTCTAGGGCTTTCTGGCTGTCAAGGAACGCCAAGAGCTCTTGGACTTTTCCTCTGATGTCGAGGAACACTACAACTCCCCATTCAGTATGGGTGAGCTTAGGTGTTCTTTTGAAAGCTTGCATGATACAGCAGTTGGACCTGATGGAATTCAGTACCAATTTTTTAAACATCTCCCAGAACCTGCACTAAGACTGTTGCTTCAACTCTGCAACAATGTCTGGGAGTCAGGTGTCATCCCCACCTCTTGGTGGGAGGCGACAGTAATACTGATTCCCAAACATTGTAAAGACCAGAGTGAAGCCAACAATTATTGTCCCATAGCCGTCACAAACTGCATCTGTAAAACAATGAAGCATATTTTATATTATTTTTTTAATTTAGGCTATATTTATACTGTCCATAGCGTGTAAGCCCAGGTACCCAGGCTTGTTTTCAATGCTGGCCAGCTGTAGTGTTGGTGTTGTCTTACCAAACAGTAGCTGCTGATAAGTCATTTGATTGTCTGCATTTCAGTAGCAGATAGATAGTCTGTTGGTACGTTTAGTAGGCTATGTTAGGTTTGTTGGGCCCTCTTGGCATTGTATTTTTGTTCTATTCTTATTACTATGTTAATTGTTTTCTTAAGGTTCTATGTTAGTGTTTTGGGGTTTTCTTGGGAAGAGTTTTCCACTTTTTTCTACTTAATTCTATACTAGCCTATTTTATTGACATGTCCATAGGCTTGTACGTAATAAGTGGTTGAGTTATGTTTGTTTGAATTTGATTTGATTTACATTGTTGTTGGATATGTTATCTGGCTTTTATATTTCCGGTTATCCCGCTCTGGGCTGTCCAGTTGGTGGGCCGTGACATATCACCTGCCCCCTTGTGGTGCAGTTTATTTGGGGTTCCCAGTTTTTATTTTGCACAGATATTTTTTGTACATTTTTAGGTCAGGGATTTGTCTTTCTTTCACCGTTTGCGCATTCCATGCCTTGGCGGCCATTTCCAGTGTGCTCCTTTCATGGGCTTTGATCTGGCTTCTGGTCTGCCTTAGTAGTGGTCCCTTGCTTGGTCTGGTGTCCCTTAGTGGTTGGGTTAGACGAGTAATGTCTTGGCTATATCGATATGCTAATGTTTTTAGGTGGATTATCTTCAGTTTTCTAGTAGGTTTACTTTAGTTCTTTTCTGTAGGTCAGATCAGGCAGATTTTCAGGGCCCTATTTTGTAGTATCTGCAATTTTTTAAGTAGCTCTTTTTTAGCACCCATGTAGATTACATCCACGTAGTCAAAGTAGGGGAGTACCATGCCTTTGAAGATTTTTATTGACATGTCTTGTGTCATATAGTTTCTTAGTTTAGCAAATAGCCATAGTTTCTGATTTACTTTTTGTATGATTTTTGTTACCCACAGATTGTAGTTTAACTGGCTATCTAGTTCTAGGCCTAGGTATTTGTAATGATTTACACTTTCCAGTGTTTGGTTTCCTAGTGTGCATTGTAGGTTTCTTCCTGTGGTTACTGTATGTGAGAAGAGTACTGTTTTAGATTGATTTGCATTGATTGTTATTTTATTGGATTCACACCAGCTGTCCAGCTTTAGCAGGACGTTGTTCAGTTTGGTTGTTACCTCCTCTACTGTGCTTCCTTCTGCATATACGACAGTGTCATCCGCATATAGCTGGAGACATTCTGTCTGCAGCCATTTTTCTAGGCCGTTTATGTATAGTATAAATAGTAGTGGTCCCAGGACTGATCCTTGGGGTACACCACAGGTGACAGTTTGTTGGTCTGAGAGTGTACCATTTACTTTAGTTTTTTTGCTGCCTGTTGTTTAGGTAGCATTTATCCAGTTTATTGATTTGGATTTAATGCCCATGTTGTTTAATTTTCTTATTAATATGCTGTGATCTACAGTGTCAAAGCCTTTGCTGAAGTCGATGAAGGCTGCTCGAACTAATTCCTTCTGGTTCAATGATGCCAGCACATCACTTGTTAGGTTTGATATTGTTTTTGATGTGGAGTGTAGTTTTCTGAAACCTTCTTGCCTCTTCTTTGGTCATAATGCTTGCATTGCGTGTGATTTGTGGTGGGGAGGAGGCCCCCCCCCCACTCCCTCTCGCCTTCCTTCCCTGACCGTTGCACCGTTACGTAACCCCCCCCCTTTCTCCCGGCCTTTATAGCCGGCTGCTTCCATGCTCCTAGCCAATCCCCTCCCTGCGCCCTTCCTGAACGCACCCCCCCTGACACTCCTCCAGCTACACCAGATGCCCCCCTCCCCTAAGCGCCACCACACACGCCGCCACAATCCCCGCGCCAACCGCCACCCTTTCATCTCCCCTCCCCCCGCCAGCACTCCTGCCGCCCTCCCCCACCCCCCCTGCCACCAATCCTCTCACATCTCCTGCTGGCCCAGCTGGCAGCCCTCACATCTCCGCCGCCATCCCCGAAGGCCGCCGCCCCCCCCCGTTGCACCCGCACCACCACCCCCTCCACACCCCGCGGCTCTGGCCACGGCGACACTGCATACTTCGGCCACCACCTCCCCGGCCTCCAGCCCTGCCTCCGCCTCCCGCCGCCCGCCCCCGCCTCCACCGCCCACGACTTCGACCTTCCCCTCTCCCGCCCCTCCCACACCTTCTCTCCCCTGCCCCCCTACCCCCCACCAACCACCCCTCCACCAACCCCCACCACCCCTGTCCCCCGCCCCGCCCCCACCCCCCTCCCCCCCACCACACCCCCATCCCTGAACCTCAAACCCCCGCCCCCATCGGCGATCTCGCAGAACCTGTCGCCGACGTAATTGACCCCGCAGTCCAAGATACCCTCCCTGCCGCCCCCGCCTGCGGCCCCACCCCCCACGCTTACCGCCCCACCCTCCTCGCCATATGGGGCCACCTCTGCAGCGCCACTTGGCACCACCACCCCACCTTCTCCCGCACATACGATGCTCTTCGCGATGCGGGCCTCCCCAATTTTTTGGATGCCCGCATCCCCTTCCCTTCAGGCCTCCACATCCCTGCATGGCGAAGCCGCCTCCAGGACTATCACGACAAGGAATTAGTCGACCTCCTGGAATTTGGCTTCCCAGCCAACTACTCCTCCAACACCCCCCTTGCCCGACATATACCAACCACTGCGAGCCCGCCGAATTCCAGACCCACCTCCGGGACTTCATCCAGGTCGAGCTCACCCACGAAGCCCTGGCCGGCCCCTTTCTCGCCGCCCCTTTCACATCCTGGTCCCAGGTCTCCCCATGATGACCCGCCCCAAGTCCGATCCGGGCAACAGGCAGGTCATCATCGACCTTTCCTACCCCCCGGTGCAAGCGTGAATGCAGGGATACCTCGGTGCGAATACCTCGGCCGCCCCCACACATACCGCCTCCCCTGTGTCGCCGACGTGGGCCGCCGCCTCATCCGAGAGAGCACGGGGGCCTAGACCTGGGCGGCTGACATCTCCAGGGCCTACCACCAGCTCCATGCCGACCCCCTCTTGTGCCCTCTCTTCGGTATCACCTTCGAGTGCACGCTCTACGTCGACCTGGCCCTCCCCTTCGGATTCCGCTCCTCGGGCGCCGCCTGCGTCAGGGTCACCTCGGCGGTCGCATGGCTCCTCCGCCACGAGGGCTTTCATGCCCTCGTCCATGCCCGGGTCACCTGGCTGGGCTTCGCTATTGATAGCGAGGCCATGACGATCCGCATCGCCCCCGACAAGGTGGAGGAGCTCGTCGCCGACTGCGGGGCCCGAGTCGCCCGGCCGACCCTCGGGCACCAGGAGTTACAGAGCATCCTTGGCAGGCTTAACCACGTTGGCAGCTGCGTCCTCCACCTCCTCCGCGCCCCTGGGACCCGGAGCATCGTCGTCGAGTGTGACTCCTGCCTGACCGGCGGGGGCGCCTACTCGTCCTCCCACTGCTACGCCGGTGGGTACTCTGAGGGCTTCCGGGCTCGTTTCCCCAGCATCCACGAGCTGGAGGCGGTCAAGCTCATGGTGGCGCTCCGCGCCCTCCTCCCGGCTGACGTCGCGGGGGGCAACGTTGTCATCAACACCGACAACATGGCCTCCGCCGCCTCCCTCGACTCGGGGCGGGCCTGGGAACCCACCCTCGGGACGTGCACCAGGGAGCTCTGGCTGTTCGCTGGGATGCTTTGAGCTTACCATCCTCCATAAGCCCGGGGCCGACCTCGTCCTCGCCGATGCCCTCAGGCACGCCCATCTCCCCGGAAGATGGGTGGGCGTTGCCCGAGACGAGGTCGCCCGACTCGGGCTAGCCTACACATATCCCGACCATGACGACTTCCCCTAACATCCCGGCCTGTAACTGCAGGTTACTCCGCCGCTGAAGTCGCCGCCGTCGATGGACTGCGTCTCGCCTCCCGCGCCCCTTCCACGTGGGGTTCACCTCGGGCCATTGCTGTGACCCCCTCCCGCCGACGCCCTTCAACGTTGCTGCCTACACCGTCTCGCTCTATGCCCGCGCCATCGCACTCGCCTCCGTGCACAACGCCATTTCCGGCGCGCGCTCCTGGGTGGAGGCGGCTGGGGGCGACCACACCGCCTTCACCTCATGCCTCGCGCGAGATGTCTGCCAGGGGGGCGAGCGGGCGTCCGGCCACTTCGCCCGACCTGCCCCGCCGCTGACGCCCTCCTGCCTCGCGGCGGTTGCCGCCCACCTCGCCAGCGCCGGGTCCTCGGGTGTCGTCCCTCGGGCCGCCCTCCTCCTCGGGTACTACGGGATGCTTCGCCAATCCAGCCTCCTCTCTCCCGGCCCCGAGGTCTGGGGCGGCCCGCACACCATCACACGAGCCGACGTCGCGCCCACCCCCGGGGGTCTCTGAGTTACCCTCCGGACATCGAAGACCATCTCCCTCCCCTCGGGGGCAGTCGCCCTCTTCATCTCCGCCTCGCCAGGTCGATCCTTGTGCCCTGTTGCCGCCTGGGCTGCCTCAGTGGCCCTCGTCCCTGCCGCCGATGCCGACCCTGCCTTCATCCTGCCCTCAGGTCGCCCATTGGACCCTCGGACTCTGAAATCCATCCTCCAAGGCTCCCTAACTGCCCTCGGGGTGCCCGCCCCAGACTGCTACCACTCCACAGCCTCCACCAGGGCGTGGCTCAGGCCTGCCAGAGGGCGGGAGTCCCCCTCGCGGACATAATGGCCCAGGGGACCTGGACCTCGGATGCAGTCCATGCCTACATCCCCCGACTCGCCGCCTCGGGCGCCCCTCAAGCCCTCGCCTCCGTATTGGTGGAGGGCTCTTCGGGGCGCCTCCCTCCCCATGATAACTGACACTCGATCACTAAGACTTTACCTTGACATTTGTATATACCTATTATTACCTTATCCATTATCTTGACATTTACCTTAACATATCATATCCATCCTTTAACTATGACATTGACTCTGACACTCTTTGTTCTCTCTTATCCTCATATGCATTGCTCATATTGAATAAAGTGTGTTTATTCCAACTCCTGCCTTCCTCTCCTCCCTCGCCACGTATCAGTATATTGTTTTTTTCCAGGTGCTCATTTATATGCCTGTGGAATATTTTTTCAATTAGGTTGCCTGGTGTTTGCAAGAGTGATATTGGTCTGTAGTTCCCCATGTTTTGTTTGTCACCACTTTTGTAGATGGGGGTGATGGTTGCCATCTTCCATGCTGTGATGAACTGTCCCTGCTCAAATGATATGTTGAACAGGTCCACCATGGTATCTGGGATGGCTTGGAGTGCCTCTTTTAGTATTTTTGTAGGGATTCCATCTATTCCTCTTGGTTTGTTTTCATCTATGTCATTTAGTAGTTGTGTTAGTTCCTTTAGGTCAGTTTTGCAGGTGGGGATTTATCCTGGATATTTTCTGACTTGTTTTCCCAGATTCTTGTGAATTTCTTTGATAACCTTTGTCCTACCATGGCAAAGTGTGTATTTAGTTTGTTTGCTGCATCACTATCTGTGTGCGTATTTCCATCCTTATCCTGGAAGCTTATGCGTTCTTCTATCGTATTTTTGGGGAATAGTAAGCTCACATTTTTCCAGAACTTATTTGCATTACTTCCCCAGTCCTTGTCTTGTTTTATTATATATTTCTTTGTTGCTGCCCTTACTGCTTTGAGGGAGTTGTTTCTGGCAGTATTATAGGCCCTTTTATCCTCTGGGTCTTTAGTACGTTTCACTTTGTCACCTAGCTTTCGTTTTGTTGCGATATGCGTTAACAGTTCCCTGTCTACCCATGGGTCTTGGTTTCTCTGTATTTTTAGTTTCTTTATGGGACACATCTCATCTAATGATTGTGTTATTTCTGTGACAATGCTATTCCAGTAGATATCAGTGTCATCTCTGTCTGTTGTGAGGTTGTCTATATTTTCATATAGGTGTTTTTTTATTGGGTTTTTTTTAGTAGTTTTTTAGGGATCTGCCCATCTTATATTTATATTGGCTTGTGCTTTTGAGTTGTTTCCTCGTTACATATATTAGCTCATGGTCACTTATACCCCAGCTTCTAGTACCCCATTTTGTGGCATGGTTTGAGTTGGTTAGTATTAGGTCAATTGTTGAGCTATTGTTTCCTAGTCTTGTGCTGTCTGTAATAAGTTGCTGTAGCCCTAGGATTTTGATAGTGGTTTGTAGCATTAGTTTATTTTTGGCGTTGCTACTGTAGTTTATGTTGAAGTCCCCTAGCACAAAGATTTCTGCATTTGTTAGTTTTCTCACTGTATTTATGCTTTTGTCTAGAGTTTAAAGGAATGTTTCAATATCCCCGGACGGTGGTCTGTAGAGGCTTCCTATGGCTATGTTAGCCTGCTTCTCGTTTTTTATTAGGCACCATAGTCAGGTAGGGGCCATGACTTGGATTTCAAAACGTCTTGAGAAAGCAAGACGTTTTGAAAAACCAAGACAGATTACATATAGAAACAAATAGGGGTGAATTGTCACAGTCTGCCACTACTTTAATATTGAGGATGGAACCTAACAAAATACATCATTAAAATGGATATAACTAGCTCTTCAAAGGTTCTATGAAGAAATTCCTCCTGTCTATAATAGGTTCATAATATTCAATTAAAACTACATTAAAATAAAGAGATACTCTTATTTTGCCATGGTCTATATAAACAAGTATTTTTCTTAGAATCAAAATCCTGGACATAGTTAATGAGAAATAACCAACAATATGAACAAATCATGATGATTAGCATCATATATGCCATTACTCTAATGTACACAGGCAGATGGGTTGTTGTTTTAGCAGTCTACTACACAAGGATGGCCACTGGAGCTGGGTGTGGGTTGGGTGTGGGTGTGGGTGTGGGTGCAAAGTGGGATTTCTCTCTGTGTTGTATATCCACCATACAGTATATGTGTATGTGCATATACAGACAGATGTATATATATATATGCATATACATATATATATGCATATATATGCATAATTATAAACATATAGTGATATACATGCATATATGTGCATATATATGCACATATATACATCTATGCTTGTGGATATGTGTATATACACATATATATGCCTATATATACCCATATATACACATATATATACGCATATATACATGTATATGCATATATATATATATATGTATATATGTGTATATATGCTCATATATAGGCCTACACATATATACATGTAGGTATGTATATATACGAATATATATACATGTATATATGTGTATATATGGACATCTATATGTGCATATATATACATATAAAGTCAGGCTAAGTGAAAAGAACAGGGCGAGACAGGGGGCCGGGTGAACAGCCTAATTTATTCGATAAGGCTCTTGGCCAAGCAATAAATGCCCTACCTATACAAAGCTTAAAAGTAAAAATAGATGTGTAGTGGGCGAGGTAAGCAGCTACACTGCGCTCAGTAGAAGGTGGGGGAGGGGCAGCAGCAAAGCAGCGTACTGGCCCGCAGCAAATATATAACATGCACTAGAAATAATTAGCAAATCGAAGCATATATAAAATAATCATTATTATAAGATACCTTCACCCGCCAGTTTATATTTATATAATAGATTATATCACACATAAAGTCAGGCTAAGTGAAAAGAAGAGGGCGAGACGGGGGGCAATAAATGCCAAGCGGGCCCGCTAAACCAGGCCCGCCCCCCCAACACCCCTCCGACCTAGATCGTTGACAAAGCAGCCATGACACGGAAGTAATTTACTATCCTTTCTTGCAATGGGGTCTTCAAGTAGGAGTAGACCGTGTCAGAGGCCCAATCACCCCTGACCTTAATCTCCTCGATAGAGGCGCCTGACATGGCCAAGTATGTACAACCTCCCCTTCTGAGGGAATTCAAGGTAAAATGCTTCTCACCGAGGCACGCCCTATTCGAAAACAGCGTTAACGTCTCCTGATAAGCTGAATATGTCATCGGAAATGAAGAGCTGCCCAGTCCCGGCAGGCGAAAACCCATGTCTCGATCCCGCCCTGTTATATGAGTGAAATGGTGCTCTGTCCAAAACACGGCAGAGAGGGCGGTTTTGGGACAACGAGATACGGGTATCTCCAAGACCCTCTCACGAAACTGTATAGTCTTCGAGCGATGCACCCGTATTATCATTCCCCATGGGTGAAAGAAAAAATCCCCCCTACAGAAGGCGGAATCTGAGTCAGTGATTTGTGATTTACGAAGCAGCGCTCTAAATGAGCACAACATTGCTGCGTGCCAGGCAATATGGCCCAGGTTGTTAGTCAATAAAGAAAAAATACGCAAAAGCATATGTGGTAGCATGGGGGGGGGGGGGGCCTGATGGGGGGCATCCCCCTTTTAGCGCTTTATCCCCTTTAGGGTTGCAGCAACCACAAAATCATCGTATTGGATGGGCAACGCCCCATTCTGTCTGAGAAAATAATTCAACCCCGACAAATAATTTAAGACTGACCTGTACGTCAGCGATCTAGCTAACCAAGCTACGTATAATGCAACTCGCTCAGAGGCACAAGGGAAACGAGAACTATCACTAAGAAAAAGAGCAAGGAATTCAAAATACCGTATCTGAACGGAACGGGTTGCAATAGAATTTTGTGCATAAGACTAGCTCTCAAATCCCTTCTGTTCAGCTTGCAACTGCACCAGACCGGCAAGGAAAAGAGATAGGAGCATCAAAAAGGTGAGTGCAGCACATAACCCGATCACTATCAACCTCCCTTATTCGAGAGCAGCTGGACCGAGCGTCCAATCTGCTCAGGGCATCACAAACAAAATTATTCTTAACCGACAACCAAAACATTCCTGCAAGCCTTCCTTTTGGACTTAAAACTCAGAAGTATTCCTCTCAACCTATCCAACTTATCCGGAGGGAGTGATAATTCTAATGAGTCGGAATCAACCTCTATCCCAAGGAACCTGACATTCTTGGATGGGGAAATAAGTTTTCTATAACTAATAAAAAAAAACAAGCGATGAAGAATAGCAATGGTTATCTGCTGGTAAGCAGCTGCCTGGGCCCGTATGCATGGAGCGGTGTTAGCGAGCCAAACCGCGGTTAGGGCGGGATTTCTGGTTTAGCGTCGAAAAGTCGGTATGCATGGAGCAGTGTTAGACAAACGCTGCACGTTTAAAGTATGAAATTCTAACCCCTGCTCATAGCAGGTTTACAGCGGTGTTAGTGTTAGGTTAGTGTCAGGATGAACCCCAAATCTATTCAATGCTATCATATTTGACAGAATTAAATACACAATAAGTGAAATTTGATCAAATTAACCCTAAATTCAAAGCTATATTAACGCTGTCGCGGCATCAGCGGCGATATTAATATTTCCGAATCGGCGAATGTAAAGTAAACAAATCGCCGCCGCCGCATCGATGTTGCTATCCATACTGTCGTCGCCGCATCGGCGGCAATATATTAACCCCAAATCTATTCAATGCTATCATATTTAACAGAATTAAATACACAATAAGTGAAATTTCATCAGATTAACCCTAAAAACGAAGCGATATTAACGTTGCCGCCCCATTGGCGGTGATATTAATATTGTCGAATCGATGAATGCAAGCAACCCCAGCCGCCGCCTCATTAACAAGCGCGCTGGTTCCCGGTGGGTAGAGAAGGCAATAAATTAGGCCCGACCAGGTGCTCCCCGTCAACAGGCTCAGAGAAATTTCCATAATGAATAAATTAATTCACATATAGCTAACACGTACTGTTTAGGCCACCATGCATACAGCTTAACATACTTTGCGACGCCCCTGATAACCGGTGGTATCTACCCGGTGTTAGAGGGATAACACCACCAGCCACTAACACTGCTCAATGCATACGGGCCCTGGTGGAATGTACCAGCGATGATACAGAAATCATCGATGTAGTTCACTACACGACAAACCCTGTCTCTGGCTGCACATCATGCGACAAAATCTGAGATGCGTAAAAATATATAGAGGCTAGAGGACATACCCATACAAAGTCTACTATCAACTTAATAAGTATCAAGATTTTCTCCCTTAAACCGCCACTTAAGGCCCTGACTAGACCTATTATCCGGGTCAATGTGGACAGCCCGGTAAGCATCCTTAATATCGATACAAGCCAGATAGTCTCCCCTCTCTAATAATTCGACCACACCATCGATACCAACGTATTTAAATTTTGGGGCAATAGTAGAAGTCCAGTTATTCACAGATCCACCCTTAGGCCTACTGCAATCAACTACACTACGGCGACCACCACTATCTTTCGGAACCACAAAAATCCCATGCACACAAAGGGGAGGATCCACTACCTTCGTTACCAAGCCGTCATGAATTTCAGCCAACAAGCGTGACTCGATTATATCGGTCTCCCAAGATGTTTTGGTATGTCTAGTCTTAACATCATAATGGGCATCACAATCCCGATCGATAACCCAAAAGCCAAACACAATGCACTGTAACATATACAGGCCGTCGACATCACAGCTTCCCCTGCAAAAACACTCAACAAAAAAGCGGCATGGTTTTAATTGACATGTAATGGAGGACAAGACATAAATACAGTCACAGCAATCTGATGCACAGTCTTTATATACTCCAAAAGTGACAAATTCAGAGTCACGTGTCTCCCTCACCGAAACCATTAAATGTCCACGTTCACTCTCAATTACCACAATAAAGTCCGACCAGCTGTTGTCTCAGCTTAAATTTGATTCAATGATAACTGAAACAGCGGGAACCTTGTCACTATTTTCACCCAGGTGAACGTCCTGATTGTCGATTTCACACGATATTAACTGACCTCCAATGCCAGCTCCCCGGCTACCGTCCCATACCATGTCGACATTGTTGAAGGTGTCACAATCACCACCATCATGATTGATGAATGGCATAGGGAGTGTCAATTCATCCGGCTCTTGAGTGGCACTCACAGCAGTCCTTGCCTCTACTCGCGTGCGAATAGCCTGGCATTCCCAGCCAATTGGCATGTAAGAGTGTCCGTCAGCCGTCGGATATGTGCGAGCCACGTCACAACCCCCCTCACACCAACACTTCAATCTCTGCAGCTGTTGCATTTGTGCCCTTTCACACTACATTTCGAACATATGTGAGCAAACCGACACTGCTCCTCTGTTTTAGTACATTCTTGCTCACTATTGTGGGCGTAACAGGTGCTCTTGCTGCCAGTTAGGCCTGCCAACATCCCACGTCGCCTGTTTTCACCCAAAGCCCGCTTGGCTGTTGTGTAGAACACTCTTACCCATATGGGCCTCAGTGAAAGCAGCGAAACCCTCCGTTTCCGCTAACTTTCTAATAGCGATGTCATACTCAAGAGGACTGACATCCAAATAATCATTATGCCTAGCACGGTGAGAAACAAAACTGATATGATGTAGAATAGCCCGATAATCCTCAATCGACATCTCCGGGATGTCTAATGCCCACATAGCCGTAGCACACATCAATTCGTAGCAGTTCAATTTATTAACATTTTTCTTGGCAACCGTGCAGCGCTTCAGGGACCACTTACTTCTTATTTTACATGAAGCACTACTGCTCGAAGAACTGCTGTTGTGGCGCCTACATCTCCTTGCCCATCTTCTCGAATGGTTCCTTGCACGGCCATAAGTCGAATGGCCGCCTGTCATGGCTGCCGGCATAGGCCTGACCGCCATCTTGGAAGCTTCCACAGCAAGGCCCCCCTGCCGACATGACAGTCGAGCCCACTTTGCGCCCTCGATGTCGGACCTCTCTCTCGGCTAACAAGGCGTCCCTCATCTGAAGAAACTCGTCCAATTCCCTCTCAGCTCGTAATTCCTCAATCTCCCGAAGAGTCTCTTTTCATAGCTCAGCCACACTCCTGAAGCTCCCCCCCCCCCCCCGTCTCCAACGCCATGACGTCCTCCTTGCATGCACCCTTAGACATTCTGGCCGCCGAAGTGCTCCTTGTCTCATGCGCAATGCTATCCTCCTCAGTGCTGTTACAAACACTATTCTTGTCGTGAGTTCTACCACAAGCACTACAAAAAGGCACTGGTATGCTGTGAGCTTACCACAAATATGTGTTTTTAGGAATGTCCTTTAGCAGGTAGGGGCCACGTCTTGGATTTCAAAAACGTCTTGAAAAATCAAGACGTTTTGAAAAACCAAGACAGTTTACATATAGAAACAAGTAGGGGTGACCTGTCACAGTCTGCTACTACTTTAATATTGAGGATGGAACCTAACAAAATATATCATTAGAATGGGTGTAAGTAGCTCTTCAAAGTTTCAATGAAGAAAATGCTACTGTGTATAGTATGTTCATAATATTTCATTAAAACTACATTAAAATAAAGAGACAATCTTATTTTGCCTATAACATTGTGCTGGTTGTATTCTGGAATTAGTCATTTTTACTGGTAAACCACCATGGTCTATTTAATCCAGTATTTTTATAAGAATCAAAATCCTGGACATAGTTAATGAGAAATAACCAACAATATGAACAAATCCGGATGTATAGCATCATATAAGCCATTACTCTAATGTAAACAGGCAGATGGGTTGTTGTTTTAGCAGTCTACACAAGGATGGCCACTGGAGCTGGGTGTGGGTGTGGGTGTGGGTGTGGGTGTGTGGGTGTGGGTGTGGGTGTGGGTGTGGGTGTGTGTGGATGTGGGTGTGGGTGTTGGTGCAAAGCGGGATTTCTCTCTGTGTGGTATATCCACCATACAGTATATGTGTATGTGCATATACAGACAGACATATAAACATATACTGATATACACACATCTATGCGGATATTTGTTCATATATATGCATATACACACAGATATACTTGTAGATATAGTATATATACACATATATATGCATATATATATATATACGTATATATACATATATACGCATATATATGCATATATACATATATACGCATATATATGTGTATATATGTGTATATATGCGCATATATACACATATATACATGTAGATATGTATATATATACACATATATATATGTGTATACATGTGTATATATGGACATCTATATGTGCATATATATGCAGCTATAGTTGACATCCACTCAAACCGACTTTGGTCGATAAAACTGCATGCGTGTCATAAATATCAACTCACAGTTGTTATCATATGTGCTTAGTGTGATTTATCAAGCTCCTCTGTAAGTCTATCAACTGTCAATTAACGTTACGTGTGGTGTGATTTTGACTGTGCTGAAAATAGCAGTTTGTCGCCCCGTCGTACTGTAACAGTGGTTGCACGAGTATGGGGCAGAGAAGGCCACTTGGCATATAGCGTCGCCTTTCCGTTAGTTGTGAGCGAATGATACCTGCTCTTCGGTCTCAACTATCTACTGGTGCGGGTCGGCGACGCTCATGTCCACATGGTGGGAGGTGCACCACGGGTGGCGGTGAGCATAGAGACAAGTGCAAGATTTGTGCCCATGGAGTGTACGGGTAGGGGACGGGAGGTGTGCTGGCCGGTGCCAGAAACAACCATACAGGGCTACGAAGCCGCAATGGTCAGAGGTGCACTCCCAGTACAATGTAAACTGAGAGTGTGCCGAACACCTACAGGGTCAGCAACAGTAATACCTCCCCAGCACGGTAAGACATGGGCCGTGATTGCACCGCATGGCGCAGACAAGGCCATGTTGGTGCACTGCCCTGGAAAAGTCCCTACCCGGGTAAGAATCTTGATACCATCATTGGGGGAGCTACCACAAGCGGCACCATCGAGGGAGAAGGGTGGAGGCTGTGGTCAATCCAGGTACAAATACAGAACATGGTGTCGCAATACAAAATACCGATGATATCTCTACCACCCCTCAATGTACCATGGGCGGCAGAATTACACCCAGTCCAAAAGAAACAACTCAGGTACCGACAAGAGTTACAAGATCGTACATCTTCTGATGTGATGAAAAGTCGATCAGGTCACTCCCCTCGGATTTAAGAAAATACATTCATTGACTTCAGCAAAGCATTTGACACAGTAGACCACAAAATACTACTGGAAAAACTCAAAACGATGGGCATAAAATACAACACTATGGTTTGGATAAGAAGCTACCTGAACAACGGGCAACAGAAAACAAAAATAAACAATACACTATCAGACAACCAACCTGTCACATGTGGTGTACCCCAAGAGTCAGTGTTAGGGCCACTACTCTTTATAATCTATATAAACGACCTTGAAAAATGGTTGCAAACTGAATGCCTCCAACTATATGCAGATGACACAGTCATATACGCAAATGGCACCACAGAGGAGGAGGTAATAACTAAACTAAATAAACTCCTACTACAACTAGATGAGTGGAGTGAGTCCAACAAAATAATGGGAGAGTGCAACACTCGCCACATCACAAACGTTACTTTCCCTCGACATAAATAATATGCAGAAAGAAAAGACATGTCAGTTAGGAAAAACCCAAACGTCTAGAAAATGTAGAACCATTACAAATCCTAGGCTTGAGTTGGACACGCACAACTAAACTCAACCTATGTAAAATAAAATTATACCAAAAGTAAAACCAAATTGTGTATTTGCAAAGCTAAGAGACTACCTGACATGACACAAGAACTGTCACTAAAAATCTTCAAGGCTGGTGTCCCTATTTTGAATATGGGAGATGTTTACTACATGGGTGCGCGAAAGAACTACTCAAAAAACTGCAAACACTGCAGAACAGCAGCCCTAAAATTGTTAGAGTAGCAAGCTGCACCCAACCTATGGTCATACCCACACACAACAAACGTGAAACTACTAGAAAATCGGAGAATAGGAGAATTATTCATTTGAAAACATTTTGAAAACATAAGCATATAGTCAAAACAGTAAACTTCTAACAAAACCACAACGGGCTACTAGAGCAAATAATGCACCACTACTAAAGCAGACCAGAAGCCGAATAAAAGCTCATGAGAGAAGCACGCTGGAAATGGCTGCCAAGTTGTGGAATGCCCAAACGGTAAAGGAACGACAAATTCCTGACCTAAAAACTTACAAAAATATCTGTGCAAAATAAGGCTAGGAAACCCCCAGTAAGCTGCACTGCAAAGGGGCATGTGATATGTCACGGCCCACCAGTGGGATGCCCAATGGAAGGGGGGAAACTGCCAAACTAGCCAGATAACACACGCCACAGCTACGTACAAGTATGATACTGTACATAGGCGTAGGCTCAGTCTAGTAATCAGAGTAGACAAAATAATACATATATGCCAAGAAAATTTAAAAAAAACTAACATAGGCTACTAACCATACCAACCAATTATCTAACTGCTCCTGAAATGCAGGCAATCAAATACCTTATCAGCAGCTACTGTGTGGTAAGATAACACCAACACTACAACTGGCCAGCATTGAAAACAAGCCTGGGTACCCGGGCTTATATGCTATGGACAGTATAAATACAGCCTCAATAAAAATTGTTTTAAAAAACAAACAAAAAAACCACCCCAGTCACACAAGAGCCAGCATGGCCGCCAACCTCCTTACGATTAAAAGGTCGCCAACCGCCCAGCGTCCCACTCAAAACATTGATTCAAAAATGCGGTCGGCACTGGGTCGGTCCGAGTTTGATGCGGGGCCGGCCCGGGGGCGGCAGCGGGGCGGCGCCGGGGTGGCATCGAGGCGGCGCCCTGGCGCCGACCACGCCGTGAGCATGGCATGCCATGTGTTGACACCACCAGGTCGGAGCCAAGTTGGCACCGGGGTGGCACCAGGTCGCCAAGCACTTTTTAATGGCGCCGACCGAACTGGTCGCAAGTAGGTTGCAAGTGCAGCAGCTGCAACCTCCTTGCATCCAAAATTTATGAAATGGTCGCCGGGAGGTCGGCCATCTCTCGGCGCCAGTGTGTAAGGACGGCATAAAGGAGTCATAAGGAGGACGTATGGACATCACAAAATGATCGTAAGGGAATACAGGCCTCATGTGACTGGGGTATAAACATGTAGTTACTCGCACAGCACTTTCTCTGAGATGGGGTTGGTAAACAACCCAATAGGAAAAGTGTTCAAATCTAATGTGCTAAATAAATTGGTTAAGTTGGTAACTCTTGATGTTGACTGTAGAATGTGTGTAGACGGTTGATTGTTGCCCTCCACACAGCTCAGCTCCAGCTTCAGCTCCAGAACTCTCTTCTAGTGCAATAGTCTCAGTAGAGAAAGGAAGGCACAACCAACAGTGAAGGACAGGATAGAGTAGCTTCTATTGTTGCCTACTCCAGTCAACCCCAACACAAACCAACTCTGCCAACCTCCACTCACCACCACCACCAGAGAGAGAGGGTCTGCTTACAGGAAACTACCCCCGTCTTATGAGCTCAGGGGCTGGGAGGGGGTGGCTGGGAGGGTGTTGGGGCGGGGGGGGAGGGAGCAATCAATACCCACAAATACCATTTTCAATCATCATTGATACACCTATGTCATAACATTAACATATACTTATTGAATAACACTCATGCAATGTATTTTAGTACATTTACAATCATGAATTGACAGTAATCCTACTCTTCATATATTAAGTATAACTGCAGACATTTCCTATTTCATATAATGCACTCCTAATAAAAGCTTGTGAGGATTTGTCTCTTTTTTCATTCAGCGTGTGAGCTTTTTGTCTTGCAAGCTTTTGTCTTCTGAGCTTTTGTCTGTGCACCAATTGGTTCATCATACAAAGGCGATTTTTCCTCGGATTCAAACAGTGTTGTCATTCACACAGACTCTACGTGTGGGGTGAATATTGTTTCGATACCTACATTGTTGTGCCACTCATTTATTAGACATTTTACACAACTGTCTGAGTTTTATTTACAAAATAGAAAAGTAGTGGGTAATTTAACCGGATTAGCTTAGGCGGGTAGGTTATTCGGTGCACACATGTAGCCTACACGTAGCACTGACATGGAGACACCTGAAACAAAGTCGCCGATTAATTATGCTTTTGATAAGGCCAAATATAAAAAAAGTTGGTGATCGCCCTATTGAAAATAAATTCAGGCTCGGGCGGGCTTTTTATTTTTGTATTTTTGTATTTTGTCCAGTATTTCACCGCTGGTCTCCTCGCCTTCCACTCTCAACCCTTCTCCCTTCCCTTCCCAGTTCCTTCCCTATCACCCGTCAAATCCCTACACATTCCTTTCCCCCACTGCTCTGTCTATTTCCCTATCTTCAATCCCCTTTCCACCCCACTCTCCGCTCCCCTTTCAATGTCTCACCCCAACCACACCACTCTCCTCTCCATTTTCCATGTCTCACCCCAACCACCCCACTGTCCACTCCCCTTTCAATGTCTCACCCCAACCACCCCACTCTCCACTCCCCTTTCCATGTCTCACCCCAACCACCCTACTCTCCACTCCCCTTTCCATGGCTCACCTGAACCACCCCACTCTCCACTCCCCTCTCCATGTCTCACCCCAACAACCCCACTCTCCACTCCCCTTTCCATGTCTCACCCCAACCCCCCCACTCTCCACTCCCCTGTCCATGGCTCACCCCAACCACCCCACTCTCCACTCACCTTTCCATGTCTCACCCCAACCACCCCACTCTCCACTCCCCTTTCCATGTCTCACCCCAACCACCCCACTCTCCACTCCATTTTCCATGTCTCACCCCAACCACCCCAACAGTTTTAGCAGTTGTTTTTGTTAATACAAAAATAAAAATAATTCAGGGGCGGGCAATTTTTCGAGCACTGCCGGGACGATCACACATTTTATTATTTGGCCTAATAGTGAATACAACATTTAAGGAATCCAATGCGACTTTCTGTTTTGTTTTTGTAATTAAAATAAAAAAAGAACAAACAGCTGCGATTAATGTTGGAATTCCAGTAGATAGGTTATTCACCCATAACCCCACAGTAGATAACAACCACCTGTAGATCACAGAAAAAACTGCTTCGGTATAGGCATAACCAAGATGTGGAGCCCTTCGTTCCAGCATTCACTGTGTATCTACTGTGGCACAGAGTTGGTGAAATGGGAGAGAACGCAAAAAAGAAAACAAGATGAATAATAATAATAAGATATTTATTTCCACATGATCATTGTACATACAAGCTGATATTTATATCACAAAGTCCATGTGTGAAGGTGTGGGACATCCTGTCGATCCTGCTCAGTGGACACATTTGCAGTTTGGGCTATTTTCCGTTCTAACTAGTGGTCCACAACTGGTTCATCAAAGGGTGTGGTATGTGTTGTGCTGTCTGTGTGAAAGTGAATACGAAAAGACCCCTTGGTGCTTATCGGAAAGAGTAGCCTATGTGGCGGCAGAAAATAACAGAAACTCAAAACCATCAGACTATGCAACTTTGATGGGATGATATCCTGAAATGACGCACTGTCAAATGTTCACAAGACAAAAGCTCACATTCTTAATGAAAAAAAAAGATACAAAAGCTCAAAACATGAATTTTCTTTTATTACATACATATACATTAAAATGCCACAGGTATAATTCAATAATGCGAAAGCAAAGTATGTAAAGTGGTAATTAAGAGTTTTATTGTCTGAATGACTCGAAGTATCTCATAGTTATATTGTCTTGTTCAGTCTATCATTAACATGTCGGCTACCGACGCTCAACCCTACCGCCTCTCGGTCTTCCAGATGGGAGGGTGGGACGGCTGAGAAAAGGTGAGACAGATCCATGCACCACGCGGGTTCGGATGCTGCGGAGAAGTGAGCAGGTCGGCCCGGCTCCACGTGGTGGCGGCTGGAGTTTCGGCTAGATGGCGTGGTGGTGCTGGGTTCGGTCCTTATCTAGTTTGGTCTAGTATCTATGTAGATAAAAGATTCACCCGGTACTTGTAGTACACGGGTGAATGACAACGTAGCGTAAATACGGGCGAAAATAGGTTTAGTATGGAACATGAACTAGAAACTGTGGCTTCAGTATCAAATGGCCACACATATAGGCACAGAGTTGGTGAAATGGGCGAGAATGCAAAAAGACAAGATGGTGGCCAGAGAATGCTGTCGATTTCACTTTTAAATTGCATAAAAGTATATGTTTTATTATATTTTCCAACTCAAAAGTAGCGGGTAAACATGAAGACATACAAAGAATAAATGTTGCTTCTTAGATTGTGAAATTAGGCTCTCATAAAGACTCATTTCATTAGCCCGATTTTTCTACCGTTTTTATATAAGGCTGGTCTTCACCCATGTACTACAAGTACCGGGTGAATCTTTTATCTAGTATATATGTAGCCCCGTGTTGTGTCATGAATTAAGGTATTCAAAGGTTAATTATTGAGATTTAAATCATTATAATTTATACTAATATTAAAAGTTGCAAGAGTAACTAACTACCTGCATTTGCCATGTCTGACATTGGTGAGTAAATAGTATCCACCATTGTCTGTAAAAACGGCATTAGAAATAGAAATGTCCCATGTTTTCACGTTTTCTATATTATCGACAGATATTCAAAAATGATTTACTATATGAAATTCACAATAATATTAAATATAGTTACTTGGCAAGCAGATATTCATAAATATACCATGTAACTAATAATTTTGCCCAGTATTGACCCTGCTCACCGTGACACGGGTGGCTGGGAGGCTGAGTGCAGCATTAGTAGCACTCAACCCAGACAAGGGTGTGTGTGTGGGGGGGGGTGAATACAACACCACTAGCACTCAACCCTGACAAGGGTGGGTGGGTGAGTGAGTACAGTACTAATAGCACTCAACCTTGACAAAGGTGGCTGGGAGGGTGAGTGCAGCACTAGCAGCACTCAACCCTGACATGGGTGGGTGGGAGGGTGAATACAACACCAGCAGCACTCAACCCTGACTAGCAGCACTCAACCGAGTGGTGACAGCGATGTGTACTAGGTCCAGGCACAGTGCTTGCATAGCTGTAGCTTTGTTTGTGGGTGGGCAGATAAATTCTTGGAATGGACGAGTGCCGAAGGTGCTAGACACTCGTGGGGCCTGGGGGGTATGACCCTAACAAAATTATGTTTTGTTTTCTTTTACTAAAGTGTATTTTATTCATCGAATAATATCTCTTTGTCAGCGCTAGAGCACTGGTCTTCCGGCTGTACAGTATAATTCGTTGGTACATAAATGAAAGTACTATCAGTTGTAATAGTAACTGCATGAACATCCTGTTTGATACTAAATGTATTATGCATTTCATACATGAAATATCAGCTGTAGTAGTAATTGTTTACAATTCCAGTCCAATAAAAGTAGCATGGATTCAGTAAATATATGTATTGACATGGTTTTAGAATTGTCTTTAAACAGTTTCTTCCTTCTATCCTTTCTGCAAAAACAAGAATATATATATATATACATGGGTCATTCTCTGAAACTGGGCACCAAAGTGTGACATGGGTCATCCAAAATTAAAATCTGAAAACCTTTCATTTCTTTTTGTAATAATAGAGCTGAATACATGTCTCTTCCCTTACCATGGAAAAAAGATAATTATTTTCATTCCTAGGGTGTGAGGGGGGGTGTTAATTATTGGAAATGATATCATCACTCGCATAACATGGAAACCAAATAACCCAAGAAACATTGATATTGTATCACTCCTAAGTGCATTTTTTCACTTTTTGACCTTTATTCTTTGTCATCTAGTACATTCTGATAGAGATCCAGAGAAACAAGTGAATAGCTATGGATTATTTGGGAGTTTGTTAACAGCGGAAAATTACAATTCATGTGGACAATTTTGTCATTTATATATATTTGTGTTGACATTTGAATGAATATACTATTTTAGTGTAAAAATGAATACTAACTACCCAGAATACAGGTTAGACAACAAAAAGGAAAAACAAATATTAGAAGAATGTGACTTAAGCTAAGCTTTAGATTGTTTATCCCCATGGTAACATGGAAACCAAAACACTGAAACAGACAATCCAAACGTCAGAAACACATTCTATGGGGAAGTGACAGGCAGAGGAGTGGCAGTCTAAGGATCAGCATTGGGGCACAGAATTTCTCTTTTCCACTCCCCTGTCACATGCACGGTCTCACAGGCTCTGACACCTGCGTGGCACTGTCTACAGAAGAAGGATAGTTCACGGGTTGAGAGCACATGTGGCTTAACACATCTAACAGAGTGGAGTGAGCATGTTCCTTTCAGTGTTTGGGTAGCTCTGTTTCGCTTCCTTGCAATGTCATCTCTTGGCACCCAAAAGAAGGACCGCAGGAAGTGCTTGCATTCTCCTGCATGAGGCTGCTTATTTAATTTGCTCTCAAAGCAGTAGTCAAATAAGTCCTTTGCAGAAGCAATGGTAGCGGAGCCTGTCTTGACTGCATTGGCCGAATGGTGTTTGATGACTGCACTTTCTCCATCTGATGGTCCCTTCCCATGCCATGAGCCAAAGTAGTTGCACTCCCACGTACAAGCAAAGTCGACAGTAGCACATGAGATGTCAGCAAAAGGCCCCTTTGACTTGTACTGGGCACCACAGCCATCAGTCCACTGGATAACATGTTCCAGCTGGATACCTAGTGTTTTGCGGAGATGGTCGATGGCCACTTTTGTGAAGCTGAAGACTGCATCAAAGTCATGTTGTTTATCATCACTTACAAAGACAAGAGATTCAGATACAGTCTCCCCA
This sequence comes from Branchipolynoe longqiensis, assembly GCA_030323885.1. Classification (NCBI taxonomy): domain Eukaryota; kingdom Metazoa; phylum Annelida; class Polychaeta; order Phyllodocida; family Polynoidae; genus Branchipolynoe; species Branchipolynoe longqiensis. The sequence continues at coordinate 112,048,544 of CM059189.1, read as the reverse complement.
CAAGAGCAGCAGGCATAGTATGTAACTATGGGGTTAACTGTTACCTGCTCATGATACCAGTGGGCAGCCTGGATTTTATCCTGGTGCGAGCAGGTAAAGTTCTCCACAATGTCCAATACCATTCCAACAGTGTTGTGGGGGAAGGGAACCTGTTTCCGGATTACTTCAAACTGCTGATGTTGCCAATCAGCTAGGAAGAGGTGGTGGGTGAAAAAGATGACCTCTTCCTTCAGTTCATCCACCAGCTGTGCCTCAGTCCCTTCTTTCCGGTTCAGCATTTTGCAGCAAACCCTTTCCCCATTCAGCATAGTGACCTGGGTCCACCACTTAGACCAAGACAAGGAGCCTTGTTGCAGAAGTGGATGCAGGTGATGAGCCATATTGTCAGCACTGCAGGTGTTGACATTTCGGGAGACACAGTCTTTTTTCCATTTGCCCTCTTGCCTGCCACAGGTGATTAGGTCGACAGAATGGTAATTGTGGTGGATACGACAATTATTGTTTATCCTGGTTGCAATCCCATTGATTGCCTGCAGTTTTAGTTCAACGTTTATGCAATATTCGCACAGGCACTGTCGCAGCTGGTTTTTCCTCATTGGGTGATTATGGGCCGGCCGACATTTGGCAAAGTGACTGAAGCTGATGGCCTCATCAACTTCCTCAACAAACTCCTTGTGCAAGTCTTGCAAAGGCTTTCTCAGCACTGCTGCTGCTTTCCCAGTTTTCTTTGAAACCAGCTTTTTGTGTGCCAGTGGTGTTGATGCCATCTCAAGGAAAGCTATTGCTTTGGATGACATTTTTCTTTCTTTTTTTACTTTTCTGGAGAAAGTTGTGCCAGAATTGTTGAACATGCTTTTACCGAGGCATTTCTTCGGCAGGTTGACATAAGAACACGGTGTATGTGGCATTCAGTAGCTGACCGTTTCCTCTGCACTCCTTTCAGTTTTCTGATGATTTCTTGGCCCAACATTCTCTCTTGTTCAGCTCTGTTTCCTGTCCTGAGATGACGGAAGAGGATCCTTTTCCTTGAAGAGGCTTTAGTTACTAGGTCTGTGAGCGTGCTTACAAACTTCCTAGGGCTTGACGGGAGAGCTGCTCATGCCCGTGACAGGCCCTTTCTTCTTGCAATAGGTGTTCTCAGTGGTTGCTCCTTGTGGACAACTGATGATGCTTTGGTTTCTACCTGAGAAGCGACTATCTTCTTACGACACTGATTCCTTCTTCTCTCATTTATCCTCCGTCGCTTTTGTGAGGTCATGTTTTCTTTCTGTGGTTTTTTCTCCTCACGCCATTTACTCCTCTGCTTTTCTTGGCTAATCCTTGTAGGTCTAGGTTTTTCCGCTTGCTCTTTTTTCCTGGCTCACATTGCTCTCATCCTCAGCCTCACCTGCTCTCACTGTCATGCCTTCATCTGTTCAAAAGAGTTATCACGATAGGCCTTGCATGCCTCTCTGCATTTCACCTTGTACTGCACATATTCCTCAGGTTTGTTCCGCTGCATCCGATCCTTCCAGTCTCTGGTAGCTTGAGCTGCTGTCTTTCTTTCCTTTTTTTCTATTGGTTGAAGAGATGATGGATCAGCAGCTTCTGGAAGCTGATGCTTTTCAGCAATCCTACTGCTCTGTCGGTTGGACATCTAAAAAGATTGAAAGAAAATACAGAAACATTAGAACAAATGTTGTAATTTTATTTCTGGGTGACGACATCTAAAAAGATTAACAGAAAATACAGAAACAGAACAAAAGTTTAAATTTTATTTCTGGGTAATGATGCAAATGGAAAAACTGATTCTCTGACACAACTGCCTCCCCAACATCTAAACAGTGAACAAAACTAAGAATGACTTTAAACAAACATGATAATTTGCATTACAAATTCTGAACCTGACTAATTTTTAGATTTATATCGCCATTAAAAAACACTATGAACATATGGATTCCTACATAATAACTTTGACATATGACATAACTGCATCCCCAAAATGTAAGCAGTGAACAAAAATAAGAATGACTTGAATCAAACGTGATTTGCATTACAAATTCTGTCACATTTAGACTGCTTCATCACCATCATAACAAGATAACAAGATAACAAATTGTGATGCACATTTTTACAATGATCAAACACTCAGCCTCTGAAATCCCATATTTGCGGGTCCCCGCATCTCATATATGCGGGCGTTTGAAGCTATTGATGGCCGATCCAGTTAGGTGGTATGCGAGGGTTATGGTTATCTTTTCTGATGGTTACTCATGTTATTAGTGATACTGTTCTACACGTCCAGAGTGCCCTACTATCTTGCTTAGAGTATCTATCCTGTATAAGGCATACTATCCTGCATAAGGCATACTATCCTGCATAAGGCATACTATTCTGCATAAGGTATACTATCCTGCATAAGGCATACTATCCTGCACAAGGCAAACTATCCTACATAAGGCATATTATCCTGCATAAGGCATACTATCCTGATTAAGGCATAATATCCTGCATAAGGCATACTATCCTGCATAAGGCATACTATGCTGCATAAAGCATATTATCCTGCATAAGGCATACTACCCTTTGGATATATTCTATTCATATGATGGGGCCGTATTCATGAGCTCAGGGTAGGGCTCTAACCGTAGGCTAGGGTATTCCCCCCGGCTAACGGTGGAAAATCTGTATTCATGAGCTTGGGGTAGCACTACCCTGGGGCTCAAACCGGGGGTACCCTACCCCTATTTCGAAGCAGGGGTAAGCCACTACCCCGAGGGGTAGTGAGCCTGTGTGGGTCTGAATCTATTCAATGCGATCATATTTGATAGATTTAAATACGCAATAAGTGAAATTTATTCAAATTAACCCTAAATCCGAAGCGAAATTAACACTGACGCCGTAACGGCGGCGATATTAATATTTTAGAATCGACGAATGTAAAGTACATAAATCGGCGCAAAAATGGCCGCCGCCGTCGCCGCCAAATCGGCATGAATTCCTTACGCCCAAATCTATTCAATGCTGTCATATTTAACAGAATTACATACGCAATAAGTGAAATTTGCTCAAATTAACCCTAAATGCGAACCGATATTAATGCTGATGCCGTAACGGCGCGATATTAATATTTTCGAATCGCCCCCAACTGAATTCCTTACGCCCAAATCTATTCAATGCTGTCATATTTAACAGAATTACATACGCAATAAGTGAAATTTGCTCAAATTAACCCTAAATGCGAACCGATATTAATGCTGATGCCGTAACGGCGTCGATATTAATATTTTCGAATTGACGAATGTAAACAAAGCGAAGGGGTAGCTATCCCGACCGGCTAGAACATTGGTGAATGCCGATTGACCTAATTATTCTCCGCCATTAACCGGCGGGATAGCTACCCAACTGCTAAGCCTAACCTACGACTAACCGTACCCCGCGCTCATGAATACGGGCCATGAACTATATAGCAGAGCTTACCCCATAGTAGAGACACACAAGACACATTGCGTGATTCGAGTCCAGCACCAGCAGAAGTATTGGTAGAATGATGATGATGCTTTGTTTTATTCAGTTTATTTACATGCAACAGTGGATGTTATCAATATTCTTATCGGTTGCTTTCAGGGCTCACCCCCCACCCAGCTTTGACCACCACCTGAGTATCATAAGCTTAGATAACTTGTAAAACTCCAACACCCAACCAAGATAACATGTGGTGACTGTGTGTATGGGTGAGATAAGGGGGAAGGATTGTGCTTAAAGGGGCATTGTTTCCCTCCCCCTGTGTGAGCCTTATAAAGGGAGTACTGTTTCATATTTAACTATCTCGATATTCAATATACACTTAATCGGAGAATTTTACAAGCCTACATAAGAAGTCCTATAGCCACATTCAATACATGTATGTAAAAGTCAATAACTAAAAATAAATGAAGGTAAGTTATAATTTCAATGATTTTGTCACATTTAAACTGCTTCATCAAAATCACATCACCATCGTAAATTTGTGCACATTTGTACAATGATCAAACACTCAAACTACACAAACTAGATGCTGACTGCACTCTAAAACAGAATGTGAACGAGAAACCCTATGGAAAACACATAAAAAACAGTCACATACTTTAAACATCTGCTTAATAACATTAATATAAATAACAATATCTTACCTTCAAGTGCAGTCAGGATGTTTTGATTCACTTCAAGATCACTTACATAACGGAGATTTGTTGGTGGAAAAGGTTTCAAAGTACTGGTCTTCTACACGAGTGACATGTGTATACATGTTCTTCCGCCGACTCAAATATATCACTACAAAATAGTTCATTATATTGATTACATTAGAAGCAGTCTTGTATTTTAATAAATGCATCGTAACACTTGAATTTGGAAACCATACTCATAACAAACAGTTAAAGTCCAATAACTTTGCAAAAATGGTGGTTTTAGTTTTTGCTGATCTGCTCAGGTGCACACAGTACAGACGAGCAGCCCACAGTCTAAAAATAGTCCCCTACATGTGGTCAGAGCCTTTGTTTATAAGGATGATGCAAGATATGTAGTTCCGGAAAGAAAGCATTATGATGCTGATCAATTCACAAATTGCCTTAAATTATCAAATTACACATTTTGGTAAGTTAAAAATGTTTAACACAATAAAATATGTGTTATTAGAGATTTATTTTTGGCTAGTTCTAAATTTTGCACTTAATTCATTAAGTATTTATGACAAAATCAATGTTTCGGTGCAGGCCATGTCACAAATTGAAGCCCCAACTTTAGTCCTGACCGCAATTTGCACTCAATAAACCACACAATCATAATTTTGTTTAATTGTATATTATCTTTGTTATTTATAATATGTATATAGATGTGATTTAAAATGAAACCAATGATATTTGATACATATTAGTTTTATAATAACCATTTGCCCAGTTTCAGAGAACGACCCATATATATAAAATATATACAGATATTTTCAAATACATATATATATACATAGTAAATATGCAAATCAGTGGAGTTAATCACAATTAATGTGGTATCTAGTAAATACCTACATTGATTTGCCCACAAATGTAAGTTATTATATACTGAATATATATATTTTTTAACCTAGAGGCTCTGACAGACAGCCCCAGTCACACTACGATTTGTGACCGCTTGCAACCACTTTGCGACCACTTTGGACCAAAGTTCACGAATTCATCCTTGCGACCAAAGCAATGGTGGCCAAACTCCCCACGACCATTTTGGTTGCAAGGAGATATATTTGGGAGTAGTTGCAACCTCGTTGTGACTATTATGATAGCAAGGAGGTCGGTGACCACTGAAGACCTCTTTGTGACCAGTTTTGAGACTATTTTGTGACGACTGGTTACCTTTTTTGTGCTCACAAAGTGGTCACAAGTGATCGAAAGCAGTGGTGTGATTGGAGTATTAGGGGTTAGGGTTAGGGTTAGAGTTAGGTAGGCCAACATGGTTTGTATCCGTGATGTAACAACAATTAATTCATAGCAATGACCATAAATGTACCTTTCAGAATTGTTTGATGCTTATCATGTTTCTGATTATAATTTGAATGCGTATGTGTATGCAATTAAAAATAAATCAGTATTCAACATTATTCAACTTGATTTTATCATCCTTGAGAATAAAGTTCTTGGAGTGCAGGTAGACTGCACACTAAAGCATAAATGGCCAAGTAGAACGCACAGTAAAGTGTAAATGGCCAGATAGACCAGACACTAAAGTGTAAATGGCCAGGTAGACCACACACTAAAGGGTAGATGGCCAGGTAGACCACACACTAAAGTGTAGATGGACAGATAGACCACACACTAAAGTGTAAATGGCCAAGTACACCACACAAATGTGGCATCTATTCATGGCATAGCAGCCATCGAAGAAGTAGGACAGTTGATAATGTCAGAGTCATGTAGTCATTCTTCTTTATCGCAGATAATCCACTGTTTGATTCGTCCACATGTCCGCAAGTCGAGGACGTTCTCAGGCACAAGTGAAATGTTGAATCCCATTCATAACGTAAGGGACACTCCAGAGCTGCATCCTTTTTGTTATGGCACTCCAGAACAAACCTGCAGCCCTTGCACAGTTGTATTAAATAATGTCCTTCATCAACGCAAGTGTCGCTACATCCATCTTTTGATTCTAGGCCTGGTATGTCCCCTGAACAAAAAAGAAAAAGAACAATGGCATATCTTGTTATTTACCTGTCATTCATGTACCCATGGTTTGCTTATTTCCTTGTAATACACGATTTCCTCGGCTAGTATGACACTTGGTTGTAAAATGGCTAAAGCTCGAATCTGTGGTTGTGTAGGCAGGTTATAGTGAAGTCAATACAGACAAAGAGAAAGGAAGAGTATAATAAAGAGTAAAGAAGGAGAGAGGGTCAAGCCCTCTGGTTTATTATTTATATGGTTACATGGGTTCATTGTAGAGTATCACCCCACCCCTTTCCCCCAATGGGAAACAGGTATTCTTGCCTCTACCAATAGTGATCCAGCATTCCTGGTCCCCATGTCTACCAGTGGTCTGACCACCACCACCAAGCTGTATGACCCCATGGCCACCACCAACCTTGACCCTTGAGTGTGTTGATCACTACCCCAGTAGAGGGGGATGGGGTAGGCCCTGAGTGCCCTCACAGACCTGCCAGCACCACTATGTATATTTACATCCCACTCAGGCACCACCAGCCCTTACATATATATACATACATGCACTTGGTCACGTACACCGATCAGTAATAGAACATTTGCATTCCCCCTATGCCGTAAATCAAAATATTTTACAACGTATTCCGCCCCTCCACTTCTTACCACCTGCGTCCAAAGTATGCAGTGAGGAAAGAAGTTTACATCACCACGTTGTCTCCATTTTACCTTGTTGAATCCACCAACCAATAATTAATAATATCTTAATATCCAACATTTTGAATGGATAAGGTTTCTGACTTTGAATAAAAAAAAGATGTTTTAAATAATCACCGTTTACGGCCACTCACGAAGAATATAACCCATTTCTGAACAATCTGCGACCATTTTTAGTCTAATCCGACCTTTTTCCAACTCTGTGACACTTCAGAGGTCCTTGTGACACTTTAGAGGTTAGTATTCAGTCTGATAGCATTGACCTTACATTGGTACAAATCGGATTTGGGGTTAGTACCATTTAGTTCCACATCGATACGCTTGGCCCACCCATTTTGTCTTCGGGGTTGTCAAACTTGGAGAAATCCTATGATGTCAATGGTAGACATGTGGTTGCTTGACAGGTCTCCATAGATTTAACATTGCGGATCTCAGATCTATGGGAAAACAAGGCTTAAGCGGTTTGAATCGATGACCTAGTTTCACAGACTATGTTCTTGTAAAACCAACCAAATTCTCTGATTTCACCAAAAATAAGTCGATTTGAGTGGAAATAAAGGCAGAAATGAATTCAAAATGTCATTTTGTAAGTTATGTACATGTATCTAACATCAAAAATCAGTTTTAACAAAAACAGTATACCCACAGCATGTACTCAGCGTCAAAAGGTAAACAAAGCAATATCAGTGGTTTGCTTCAAACTTTAAAATTACAATGGCCACATCTATATTTTTAAATAATAGTAGATTTCTAGCTTTTAGCTTTAGTTTTATATGCTGTCGCAGTTTCCATACATTTTCTCCAGCAGTTGCTGTTGTTTCTTCATGTTAATTGTCTCCATCGGTGAAATGTCAATTAGTTCTTCGATTTAATTATACATGCCAGTCTTCTCCTATGAACTACTGCACTCGCGTTGTGATATTGACGATATCGATCGATTCTTGCAGAGTCACTATCGATCTTGGACATATTTTTTTTTTTTTTTTACTAAATGTATTTTATTCAGCGAATAATGTCTTTTGTCAGCGCCAGAGCACTGGTCTTACGGCCGTTAATTACAATTTGTTGGTACATAAATGACAATATTAGTTGCAATAATAACCACATGAAAAACCTGTTCGATAATAGAAGCATAATATAAATTGACTATTTGTCGTAATAGTAACTGCATGCAATTCCAGTTCAACATATGTATTATGCACTTGGTGAGCATGCATCAATAAATGTACGAGATGACTCTAGAATTGTGTTTAAACACTTCTTTCTTCCTTTGTTTTCTCTCTTCTCTTTTCAAAAAGATATAACATATCTACAATACACATATATATATACTATATTGCAAATATGCAAATCAGTGGATCCAATCACCAATACCAAATGCGGAAATCTGGCCATTTAACATTTTTTTTTTTTTTATCCCATCACGAGTGTTCCGTTCTGTGTGGCCTAATGATGGGATCGCGGTCTGAGATTGCAGTGGGTACTTACATCAGACAGGTTTTATGTCAATTTAAAGGAAAATTTTAGGTAATAGGTTTTGAAAGAAGGTGTAGTAGGGGTGGGGTAAGGGCGGGAAGGGGATCAGCGTGCAGGGCTGTGTAGTGCATTTGAGAACATATATATATATATGTATGTACAAGGGTCAGGGCAAGGAAGCCCTTTAGAATACCTATAACCGTGTCAGGGTCTGACAGGCCGGTTGTATTTTCATAAAGTTTTTAAATTCAAGGAGACTTGTGGACTGTCTTGTCCTCACTGGAAGTTTATTCCACAATGTGCCACCTCTGTAAATCGGTGCTTTAGTCAGTTTGTTTGTTAGCGGCATGGGTGTTTTTAGAAGTGTAGCACCGCTCTGTCTGGTTACTCTGTTTGTATGGTCAACATATTGTTCATCATTGGATCTTTTATACATGAGACTGAGGAGATGTGTGTCCCTCCTTTGGCTAAGGTAGCTGACTTGTGCTTTAGCATGCATTTCCTTTACAGACAGGTTTTTCCCTCTGTAGACAGTTCTAAGTGCCCTGTTTTGAATCCTCTGTAATTTGTTTTCTTGTTGTTTTGTCAGCAGTCCATATATTAAATCATTGTAGTCAATTATTGGAAGAATAGTGGCTTTATATAGTAACAGGGCTGTATTCTCGCTCATGTAGTACCTAATTTTTCTGAAAGTTGTCATTTTTTATGGCTATCATTTGAGTAAGTCTTGAGAGTTGTCGATTACCATTTAGTGTAGAATCGAGTGTGGTCCCTAAATATTTGTATGATTCTACCTCATTCAATACTGCATCACCCAAATGTAAATTGATAGGTTGTGCTCTGGATTTTTTTACTTTGGTTGCAAAAATTATGTATTCAGATTTCTTTGCATTAATTGTCAGTTTATTTTCCTTACACCAGATGTTAACCTTAGCTAGTACACCCTCAACTACCTCTGCTGCAGATGCAATGTTTGGGCTATGGACTGTGAGGGCCGCATCATCAGCAAACAGTGTGAACATGGCCTCATTTGTTACCAAGGGCAAGTCATTAATGAATATGAGGAAGAGTAGTGGCCCAAGCGTGGAACCCTGGGGTACTCCAGTTGTAAATGATCTCTCCATTGACTTAGTGCCATTTATTTTTGTAACTTGTTGTCTATTTGATAGATAGTTGGCTATAAATGTACAAGATTTAGGACCAAGTCCTGCCCTTTCAATTTTCCACAGTAAAATGTCATGGTCTATTGTGTCAAAAGCTTTCTTGAAATCAAGAAAAATAGTTATTGTCAGATCTCCTCTATCCATATTAGTCAGCAGTTCATCTAATAAAGTGGCTAGGGCTATTGTGGTTGATTTATCTTTTCTGAAGCCATTTTGCTGTTTGGCAAGGTAGTTGGTGTCTTCCAAGAAGGTTTTTATTTGATCATGGATTATTTGTTCGATGACTTTGCCAGGGAGGGGCAGTTTTGATATTGGTCGCAGTTCAATGCATGATTTAGGATTACTTATCTTTGGTATTGGTGTGACAGTAGCTATTTTCCATTTATCTGGGAATATACCTGTTTCAATGACAAGGTTGTAGAGATGAGTAAATTCATTTATTAGGATGCTAATGGCAGTCTTAATGAAGGCTGAATTTATATTCATCATACCAGATGATTTATATGATGAAAGTTCCTCAATCTTGGTGAGTACTTCTTTTCTTGTTGTTTTCTCAAGATTGTATTCATGTTGATTTGTGACTGGGTGATAATTTTGTGGATACTTGGTTTTTTGTTTGAATTTCTTGGCGAGGTTTGCCCCAATGTCTACAAAATAGTTGTTTATTACTTCAGCTAACTGACCATCAGGTACTCGCTCACCTGTGCTGTCGTCTACTATGCTGTTTATCTGTGGTTTGGCTTCTGGTTGAATTTGACTTAGTTCATACCAGAATTTCTTAGGATTCTGGTTGTGCTTTATGGCTTGATCAATGTAGTACATAGATTTCGCTTTCCTCACCTCTGTTCTGGCTTTACTTGTTAAGCATTTTGCTATAAACTGGTCTCCTGGGTGTTTGGTTAGGTCAGCCTTTTGCTTAAAATAATCTCTGTCCTTTTGTAGTTCTATCAGTTCATTGGTGATGTAAACAGCCGTGTTCTCTCTTATTTTTAGTTCAGTCATCGGACAAAGTGTATCTGCTGCCGGGTTGATCATATCTTCTAAAATATCCCAACATTTGTTGGGATCCTGTTCTTCAAATATTGTAGTGGGGTTATAACTCTGCAAGATTGTCCTAAGTGCATCAGTTGAAAAGTTTCTATATGTCCTTCCGCAGTATGCGGTGTTTTTTAAGTTGTTTCTGGGTTTCTTTTTGATAATATAGACTGGCTTATGGTCACTGACATTGTAGTTAAGGACTCCTGCTTGAGTGCAATACTTGATGTTAGTAAAGGCTAAATCGATTGTGGTTGCAGTAGTTCTAGTTGACCTAGTCGGTTTATCTATCAGCTGTTGGAGCTCATGTTCTGAAGCAAATTGATTTATGATTATGGTTGGTAGCTTTCTCTTAGCACTACAGTCTGCATTGAAGTCGCATATCAGTAGGGTCTCATACTTGTCTATGTCATCTATTTCACTCATCATAATGCTCAATTCCTCAAAGGCCTGTTTAACACTTCCATCTGGTGGTCTGTACACATTTCCAATTAGGATCTTCTTTGAATAAGGCCTTGTTACAAGCACCCATTGTAGTTCCAGCACAGCATTTGAAATATTTGTATCTGCATATCTATTAGAATCTACTTGTAGAGAATTTTGGCAGTAAATTCCTAGTCCACCTCCAGCTTTGGCTTGCCCATTTAGATGTTTTGCTTTTCGATCATACCTAAGGAAGGTTTAGTTTGTTATTGAAGTTAGTTTTTTTTCTATAAGGCTATTGAGCCATGTTTCTGATACTGTGAAAATATCAAGTCCCGATCCTGGCAGATCAATTCTTAATTGCTCTATTTTATGTGTGAGACTACGTACATTTAGGTGTGCTATTTTGAAACCTGGCAGACCCTTCAGTTCGTTCAGAGGAAGCCTGCCCAGCCACTTTTCCCATGCTCATATCCTCTGCACACTGTCCCCCGGTACCCAGGTCCCCCCCGCATTGTCCCAGTCATTCTATTAACCTTTAAAGTTATATGAACAAAATAATAAAACAATCTATATATATATATATATATATATATATCAATCTTTTTTAACACACAAAAAGAACACAAATAAAATCTTCAAAAATGTTTCTGTGAAGATAAATAGCTTATTTAAGCTGAGATGTGCCCAGATGACTTTGGCACCAGTAGTTGCCCTCTTATGATTTTAGAGGGGTTAGCTAGAGTATTCAGTTTGGATATTATCACGTGTCTCTGTAGGTTCTGGGTATTGGTTAGCAAGAAGATTGCAATGGGTAGCAGGGCGTCAACTATATGTCATGCAATTTAGTGTAAGGTACTGCCTGGGTCATAAATCCATGGATTAGTTGATTTCAATGCCCTAACTTGTATGAGGTGCTAGAGGAGAGATGGAAGGGAAACAATATGGAGCTATAACAAGTTTAGTGATGGACTAACTGGGCATCTATACACATACACATAAACCCCAACCACATCACATACAAAACAACTATCAAAAATATGACACATGCAGTATCTGTCTAAGGCAGGACTAGGTAAGCCCATACACATAATCATGAACACTTTGATATGAACACAGTTGATAAGGAAGCTCTCATAGTTATACGAGGAACAGCTGATGAGGAAACCAATACAGTCTAAGTTCAGGGCAGAGTATGCAGTGAATCTCCAATGCAGGACTAGGTAGACCTATGCTCATAACCATGAACACTGGACATTTAATGGGATACCCAGAGTTATACAAGGGACCATTGGCAACAATCATGAGAATGTAGTCTAAGGTCCGGACGGCATAAGTAATATGTGCCTAAGGCAGGACTAGGTAGGCCTATTCTTATCATCATGAGCACCTAAGCTCAAAGGGATGGACCTATATTCATAGTTATACAAGGAACAGTATTCCAGCGAGCTAACATATAATCCAAGACCAGGGTGGTATATGCAGTGTGTTTCTAAGGCAGGAATAGCTAAGCCCATACCAATAACAATGAATACTTAAACTTAAAGGGATACACCTACATTCATAGTTATACGAGGAACAGTTGACAAGGAAGCTAACACATAGTCTAAGATTAGTATGGTATATGCAGTGTTTCTAAGGTAGGACTCCGTAAGCCAATGCTCACAGCCATGAACATATAATGTGATACATATACATTCATGGTTATACAAGGAACCATTGGGAAGCAAGCAAGAACCCAGTCTAAGGTCAGGACAGCATAAGCAATATGTGCCTAAGGCAGGACTAGGTAGGCCTATTCTTATAATCATGAACACCCAAGCTCAAGGAATATACCCACATTCAATTACACAAAGAACACTTGACAAGGAAGTCAGAACACAGTGCAAGATCAGGGTGGCATAGACAGTATGTGTCTAAGGCAGGACTAGATAAGCCCATATTCGTAGTCATGAACAATTTGATATGAACAGTTGATAATGAAGCTAGTATGTAGTCCAATATTAGGATGAAGAGCTAAACCCAAAGGGGTACACCTACATTCATAGTTGACAAGGAAGCCAACACAGTCCAAGTTCAGGATGCCGAATGCAGTGAACTTCCAACGCCTGACCAGGCAAGCCTATGCTCATATTCATAACCATGAACACTTAATGGGATACACATATATCCATAGTTACACAAGGAACCATCAAGAAGGTCAGGATGGCACAAGTAATATGTGCCTAAGGCCTAGGTGGGTTCTAGTCGTATAATCTTGAACACCTAAGCTCAAAGAAATACACCCACACTCACAGTCATACAAGGAACAGTCGACAAGGAAGCCAGAACACAGCGAAAGATCAGGATGGCCTAGGAAGTATGTGGCTAAGGCAAGAGTAGGTAAATCTATGCTCATAGTCATGAACACCATTGTCTTCCTTCGCTGTCTGAAGCACAAAAAGCACACATGATACTGGCATCACATACTCATGTTGCTGTACTATCATAGCCCAACATGGTGTCTCAGCTTTGATTAGTGCCTCTGAACTTTACTAGTATCATCTTGAAAACACAAGAGGATATGGGAGAACATGTTCTGCCAAAACAGTCAATCTAGGAGTCAGATTAGGGTGTAGTTCCAGAGTAAGTCTGCATACATTGGATCAGCCTTCAGACTGACGGGAGACTCTAAGGCTCTTGCGCTTAACAGCCAATGCCATACCCAGCTTGTTAAGTCCCTTGTATGATTTATCCCGTACCTCACGACTATGTAGCGTAGCTCCGATCCCGTAGTATGAATTGGAAGTGGCCTCATTTAATGGCATGTCTCCCGTCTCAATCAAATACCCTGCCAGGTGTGGATTCTAATCAAATTTCTTGTTTACAACCAATGCAAGCACTTCATCACGTTTAGCACGCCACTCCGGTGACTCCGTGAGCTGGTCTGCTATGCGCTTGGCCTCCAAAGCTGTTGACACCAGGGCAATCTGTTCAACCCGGTCTCTGTCATCAGCCATTTTGCACTTGATTGTCTGAAACATATGTTCTGATGTTGGGTATGCAACCCCTTCATGTAAAATAGGAGACCGGGCAAAATTGGATAGGTAGGAGTGTTCTGAATGGAAATAAATCTCTCCATCCCGATTAATTGTTTTTGCCTTAGCCAGTGAGAAGTGGGGTGGAAGGGAGTTGAGCTCAGTGTGCTTATATTCATGCCCATCAATGATGACACCATCTCCATGCACCCGCACCTCTGCACCAGCTGACCTGGCGAGTGCCGCAACCGACCTACATTCATCTCTCATTCTCCAGGTCAGTTGGGTGACATCATCACTCAGGTAGATACCTTTATACAGCTCACTATTTTTAAGCTTAGAACGTGCAAAATAAAAGGCATTTCTTTCATTTTCGTTTTTGAAAACGATCACAATTGGGCGAGGACGGTCGGGAATCCGCAGTCGGTGCGCCCCAGGGGCCCCCAACCTCAGTTTCCCGATCCTGTACACTGACAATATTGCCGGGCGTTCAAGGGCCATTGCAGGAACGAGATGTGCAGCCAGATCATATACATATTGGTGTACCTGAGTTTTATTCAGTAAAGTTTTTGAATAATACATTTCCTCACGTATTTTCAACTCTCAATTCTATCCCTATAGATTGTACATGTTACGTCGTAACATGAATAATTCATCACAACAAGCGAGCCCACAGCATAACCACGTAAAATATAACTACAGTGACTAACATAGCTAACACCTGAAGCTGGTAATGGCAGGTAGTCTGATTGTATGTCACAAGTACACTGTTGAGCAGTAACTACAGTGACTAACGTATCCATCATAGTAACATCACAAATTACTTAGCTACTGACTTATTCTTTCAAAACGGTAGGTGCTGTAACTGACACTTGTATGGTTGAGCTGGTATAATTAACACCCCATTAGAGGGATTTTCTAAAGTTAGGTGCTGCATCAAGAAGAGAAATGCCATGAGTCGTCTGAAAGTACAACGTCTGAACACTTTGACTTCTGGATACTGAATGGTTTATTCACGCCCAGGGCTCGCTGAACCCGTCGGCTAAACTTTCCATGACGTCATGTCATTTACATAATCCTTTGTCTCAAACCTTTGCATCTCATTATCATATATTAGCCACATGCCTATACGTCTATTACGCATATATCACATCCCCCCCCTCAAAGTATTTCTGAAACATGAAATGTTTCAAAATGACTATCAACATACATCAACATATCAGTCAAAACAAAGGCAACATCAACATATATGCGTACCTAACTGCACACAAGTCTTAGCAAATGTCCGAGCGCACTACGGCACTGAAGTCCTTTAAATGTCCGGCCTAATAGCCTCCATGTTATACATTGTCCCTAACATAACACACATCAAACTGCAGCTGAAAAATAGGCCTTAATCCTACATGCACATGATATAAGTGTATTAACCCAATCTAACTGACCCACTACAGATCTAACCTGCTCGCCGGCCTAATCAACCGACCTGACCTACTTAGATTAGCCTCATCACTGTTTACATTCGGCAACGATGCTGACCTACTTTGCGTCTGCCTGACTGGTTCGGGATGCCCCCCCCCCCACAGGCGCCCTTATAATCTGCACTCGATTTCTATACAACATATTACCTGCCTCGTTCAAAATTTGATATTCTCTCCCTGAGATACCAGTTCGACCCAAAATAACCCCTTTCTTCCATTCCCCTGCATGATTTTTGTATTTTATTTTGTCTCCGACTTTCATAGGTTTGTGTGGCTTACCGCACTTTTTGTCATGAAAGGCTTTCTGGCTTTGTTGCCGTTTCACTGTCTGCACTTTCTTTGGATTTTGCGTTTTGGGTACCAAAATTTCTTCCGCCATCGGCAACCTGCCCTTCAGCCTTCTGCTCTTGAGCAGCTGAGCCAGAGATGCATTCAAGACGGCCAATGGAGTGTTACGATAGTTCAACAAAGCTAACTGAAAATCTGAACCAGTTTTCTCGCACTTCTTTAACATGTCCTTTACTGTTTGCACAAATTGTTCCACCTGTCCATTACTGCGGGGATATTGTGGACTGGAATACACAGCCTTAAACCCATAGTATTGTGCAAACTCCCTATACTCATGGCTCTTAAACTGCGGACCATTGTCCGAAATGACCTGACTAGGAATACCGTGCCTTGCAAAATTATCCTTCAACGCCTCAATGAGTGTGACAGACGATGTATCGCCCAACAATGTTACCTCTGGATATTTTGTGTAATAATCTACAGTTATCAGGTCATTTTTATGGTTTAACTCAAACAAGTCTGCACCTACTTTTTCATACGGATGACAGGCTATCGGGTGATTTATCAAAGGCTTGTTATGCAAATTTTTCCGGTTGTTTTGGCAAGTGTCACACCCACTGGCCTTATCTTCAATTTGTTTGTTCATATTAGGCCAAAACATACAGTCCCACGCCAGCTGCTTGGACTTTGTCACGCCCAAATGTGTTTTGTGTAACGCCTCAAACATTTCACCACGGAGACCCGGAGGGACCACCACCCAATTGCCTCTCATGACCAAATTGTTGTCTACCATTAATTCGTCTTTGTGTGGGATGTAGTGTCTCAGACACGGCAGTGTCTGTATGCGTGTAGTGTCCCACCCATCTTCAATGTGCGAGATCAACATGGACATGGATACATCCTTCTCATACTCCCTGACAATCTTACTCAACAAACTTGACAATTGAATGTCCACTGCGGCAACGCAGAACGTGTCATCGAACAGGTTACCATGACCTACTTTGGCACTATGCGCCCTGGACAACGTGTCTGCATAAACATCCAAGAACCCTTCACATGACATAGCTGAATATTGTAATTTTGCAAACGCATTCGCATTCTCTGCATCTTGGACGAAAGTTTATGAATTGGTTTCTGCATTATCGCCACTAATGGCTTGTGGTCCGTTTGAATTTGAACTTCTTTGCCAAAGATATAGTCATGAAACCTCTGGCATCCGAAACATATGATGAGCATTTCTTTCTCAATAGTGGCATAGCCACACTGCGCTGAGTTAAGCGCACGAGATGCGAGTGCAATTGGCTTGTCATCTTGCATTAATACGGCACCCAAATCTGACTGACAAGCATCGACTTGAATAACAATGGGTTTCTTGACATTGTAATACGACAACACAGGAGCAGTTCTTAACTTTTCTTTCAATTTATCAAACGTGCCCTGCTGTTCGGCTTGCCAGTGCCACGCGACATCCTTAGCAAGGAGCATGCGTAGTGGTTTGGCAATCTCGGATATGTTGGGTATGAACTTGTGCACATATCCAACCATGCCCAGGAACCTTTGGACACCCTGTTTATCACGCGGCTCTGGCATGTCAACTATTGCTTGTATTCTGTCTGGATCAGGCTTCACACCCTGCTGGGTAAGTTGATGACCTACATACTTTACTGTAGTCTTACCTAGCAAAGATTTTGTTTCGTTCAATTTAAGATTTACCAACCTAGCTCGGTCCAACACGGCTCTGAGCCGCTCGTTGTGTTCCTCAACCGTTGACCCATATACCAAAATGTTGTCCGTGACTATCCCGATACCAGGTATATCGCCCATGACACGGTGCATTTCCTGAATAAAAATGTCACAGGCTGTTTTGATGCCAAAAGGCAGGCGGGTGTACCTGTACCGGCCCCACGGAGTGTTAAACGTGCACAGACGCAAACTTTCTTCATCTAATTCTATTTGCCAATACCCTGTCATTGCATCCAAAACTGAGAAATATTTTGCATCTGCCGTTTTGGCAATAATGTCGTCAATTGTTTTGGTAAGGAAAGGCCCTCTCTTTACCGCTTTGTTCAACTTAGTCGGATCCAGACAAATCCTCATCTTATTTGTGTTTTTTACGATAGTTATGGACTTAACCCACTCGGTAGGTTCATCCTGTTCAACTATGACACCTAACTCCACCATGCGATCAAACTCACTATGTACTTTACTTTGAATAGCAAACAGAATCCGTCTAGGCGGATCGACAGCAGGTTGTACAGATTTATCAACATGAATGACAACATTTGCCTTGATCAAACCCAAACCCTGAAACACATCTTTGTATTCGCCTACCAGCTGCTCCGCCCGGGTGCTGGGACTGTTCGGCGGCTTGGAAATGTTCGGCGGCACAGCACAGTGCACCTCATCCACCCGCGCCAGGAGGTTCGATGTCACACAAGCCTGCTTGCCCAAAATAGGCTGACAGTTCCGCACCACTTGGAACTTGAAGTCTCTGCCGTTCACGTCAACCAACGCCTCACCATCGAGAGTGATCCGATGACCCGAGAACGTCACCAATGAACACCTGGTGTTCGTCATCTGCCCCGGAGCAACTCTGTCGAAGACGTACCTCGGCAGCACGTTCGTCTCCGACCCGGTGTCGAGCTTGAACTTGACAGGGCAACCGTTCACTCGGACGATCGCGTACCACAGCTCGGCGTCTTGCTCGGCACCGCGCTCAATGGCACCGACGAACAGATCCATTGTCAGCACATTGACCTCCACCAGATCCAGGTCTTGCTCAGCATTGTGAGGGTCGGGCTCTTCAACGGTAACCTCGTTGACTCTGCCAAGTCTGCTCCTGCAGACCTTACCGAAGTGCCCGATCTTCTTGCAGGCTATGCAAGCTTTGCCTTTCGCTGGGCAGACTTCCCAGCGGTGTTTGTAACCACAATTCTGACAGCGGATCTTGAACTCTCCTGCACCGGCACCACCAGCATTCCAAGATGGCGATTTCCAAGATGGCATCGCCGATGACCGAACTGCCGGTGCACCAGTATGCGCAGTAGCATAGTTCCTAAGGAAATCAATTTCCTTACTCTCAACATCTGATTTGGTGTCCTCCAACAGATCCGAACTGAACTCACTCATTTCACACATACTCACACACTTTTCCAAAGTTAACTCAGTAGTTTGCAGCAGTTTGTTACGCAAATTAACGTTCCTTACACCAGCCACTAACCGATCACGCAACAGTGACTCCTCCACCATACCATATTCGCAATCCTTCACCTTGTCTCTCAATGCTGTGATGTATGTAGCCATATTTTATGTAGCTTGATTATGCGTATTAAACTTGTATCTTGTTATTATCAGACTACACTTCCCTACACAATATGTTCGAAATGCCTCCATAAGTGGCCCAATCCTGTCTCGATCAGTGTGAGCGAAGTCCATATTGGCGAAAACATTTTGCGCTTCCTCGCCAGCGACATGAAGAAAGATGCAGCATTGCACTCGTTCTGTCTTCATCACGACACCTGCAGCAGTGGCGTATATGTTGTATGCTCTGATCCATGTTTTCCAGTTCGATCTTGCGTTGTTGGTGAGGACAAGCTGACCAGATGGCCGCAAACCCGGCAGTGTATTAGCGGGCGGCATTCTTCCTCATCTGATACCATGGGAAAGTACAACGTCTGAACACTTTGAATTCTGGATACTGAATGGTTTCTTCATGCCCAGGGCTCACTGAACCCGCTGGCTAAACTTTCCATGATGTCATCTCATTTACATAATCCTTTGTCTCAAACCTTTGCATCTCATTATCATATATTAGCCACATGCCTACGCGTCTATTACGCATATATCACAAGTCAGAGGAAAGTGGGATCACCATAAGAGCATGTTGATATGTCTCCATCGACAAGTGCTGCGACAATGGACGGTCCGTCTTTGAGTCCTAAAAGGAGGAAAATGGACAGGAACTCAGATGTCGTTGAAGTGTTGAAGAATATGTTTGATATCCAACTTCATCAGATGTCTGCAATATCTCAGAGGATGGATGTGCAGACTGCTGCAGTCCAGGATGTCCTAAAGTCTAGGGTTCAATGTGCAACACCTGAGTTTCGCCAGGCAATTGTGAGCCTGATATGACAGCTGTGTCGAGGAGTTTTGGATGTGGGACAACCGTGGCACCATCTGTGATTTCTCCTAGCAAGCGGCATGGTGACGAGTCGTATTGTCTTCATTCTGATCCTCATGGAGGTGCAGCACCATCTGGTAATATCGCGTTGAATCCGGATTGTATGGTGTCTGACATAAGATGTTGTGTGTACTTAATGATTGATCGTACAAATAATATTGTGTCTTCCGAGCCTGATTGTCTGCCATGGTGGAGGAATAAGAGATGTACTGTATCGGAGGAAACTCTGCATGTCGAGTTAGATGATTTGCTTCCAGGTGTTGGGGGTGGTTTGAGAACGTCACAAGGTAAGAGACCGTTATTATTCCCTAATGAGTTTGTGATACAGGAAGACAGAAGAGAGAAGGTAGGACTGGGTGACAGCACTTGGAACGAGTATCTATGTACATGTTGTTAAGCATTTGTGAGAGTAGGAATGTGCCTAAACAATGGGGCCCTTACATTAAAAAGCACATGCAGCAGCTGTGTGTGATGGCAGGGGACTGGGAGTGGGCAACATATCTTACGTGGTCTGAACGTATTTTCGCCATGCTTGATGATGGGAGGCTGCCTGACAGCTGTCTGGATAATCTGCTTATCAAATGTCCAGCAAGACGTGTGTCTTGTGGGTGCTCATAAATTAAAGAAGGAGGCTACCAACAAGCCTTAGTCTCATGATGAGTTTAGGGTTAGGCCTTAGTACAATAGAGAGAGTGATGGAATCCCTTGTAGAGAGTGGAATACTGGGAAGCAGTGTGGATATTTTGGTTCACATGGTGAGTTACCAGACAGATTAGCACATATTTGTGCATGGTGTATGCATCAGTGCAGGAGGCCTAATGCTCATCGTGAGGTTGACTGTAATAACAAGAGGAGGGTAATGATGAAAAGCAGTGATGGCAAGCCGGTATCGAAAGATGTGGATGGTCAGAAGGATTTTTGAATGACGGTCTCGGGGAGGCCGTAAATCAACACAATACACTGTCGATGACTGAATGCACTGTGCCACCGGCCAGGAATCTACTTGCGAACGTTTCTCACACTCAACTAGTCTGTAATACCGCCAATTTGATATGTGGTGAACAATTCAGGCCGAAAATTGTTAGTAATAGCCTCCTCACTGCTAATTTTTTTTTAATTTAGTGGAAATTGTAATATTCAAGAGTTGAATGCAGTAGCCGTAGAGCAGAGGTTTTCTGATATTGTGGAAGATGTGTATTGTATCGATGACCATTTAATGGATGCAAGTCGTAACAATAATATTAGGTATTTTATGACGTTAAGCGTGCATTTATCACTGGTGAGCAAAGGAAAATTCTGGCTAATTTCATGTTTATCAAATTGTTTAGTTACTCAGATTTTGGATGCTGATTGTACATGTTTCTGGCATATCCCATTGGGGGATAACATAAAGGTTACTGATGTAATTGGTGTTGTCGTCTATTAATAACTTTAATATTTTTCAATCAAATAATTTATTGTGTTGTTCACCAGATGTCACGCAATTCGGGAGTTACAATGACGTTTGTTTGGCTACTTAGTACTAGCATGATTGATCACAGTTCTGCAACAGCTGTTTTGAATAACGAGTATCCTTCTCGATTTCATGACAGTTTGCAGAATTTGAATGTGGGCAGGAGTGGAACAGTGGATGGAGACAAGGCTATGTGTATGGAGTTGGGAGGTGTTGCTATGGAGATGGAAGTAAGTGATGTCATAAACAATTTCAAACTCTCCAGTACACCACCGATATCCCCGTTTGGCTATCAACGTATGTTATTGAACATTTGGCTGGTAATTACTGATGAAAGTTGTTTGTTGGCAGTTGACTATTTTGAGATTTATAATTTTGTGAGGCAAACAGATCTTCCTAATTACCTTCAAGCAAAGATTTGAGTCCCATCTGGTTTGAATATAGTTAATTGGAGGCTATTATTAGAGAACTACTGGGATCGGGATTTGATAGATTTTCTCGAGTATGGATGGCCGGCAGACTTTGTGGGTTCGGTCCCACCAACTCCAACACACAAAAATCATAATGTCAATCCAGAGCATCTTAAGTGGGTTGATAAGTTTATTCAGGTGGAACATGGACATAAGGCCCTGTTAGGTCCATTTAGTGTATCGCCATTCTACCCATGGGCACATGTCAGCCCGATCATGACTAGCCCCAAAAAGGGAACAGAGGAACGATGTATTATTGTCGACCTCAGTTTTCCAAGGGGACACAGTGTGAATGCTGGAATACTACGTGGGTGCTTCCAAGGGAAACCGTATAAATACAATTTACCATCTATTAATGATTTGTCTAAGCAATTGCTAATCTCTGGTAGTGGAAGTTTCTTATGGATAGCTGATCTTGCACATGCATACCGCCAATTCAGAGCTTTCCCCCTTTCAGTTCCATTATATGGCATAAAAGTGAATTCACAGCTATATTTTGATATATCATTGCCGTTCGGGTGTCGTACTTCTTAACTTGCATGTGCACGAACGACTCAGGCGGTAGTAGATATATTGAGGGAGAAAGGCTACAAAGTGTGGTGCTAGCTCAACGATTTTGTTGGGATTGCAGAGTCTGAAGATGAAGCACTAGAAGGTTACATTGAGTTATTTAGAATTTGCAAATTGCTGGGGATAGATTTAGCATTAAAGAAGTGTTTTTCTCCAAGAACAAACCTTACATGGCTTGGTTATAGCATCTGTTCTACAACGATGACTATAAAAATCCCTGAGGAAAAGTTGGCAGACATTTTAGATGAAAGTGGGACATGGAAGTTGGGCTTGTTGGTGTCCAGGAAAGATCTTCAGAGACTTATTGTCCAGCTGCAATTTATAGCTTGTTGTGTGTTACCGGCAAGCAAGTTTATGAATTGTATTCTAGATGCCCTGAGGAGTGCTCCCTTTAAAGGAAATGTTCCTGTCAATATTGATTTAATGTGTGACATAACCTGGTTTGTGAAATATGCTAAACAATCAAATGGCCTGGTGATGATAAGGAACGCCCCTGTGCATGAATGGACTATAGAGGGTGATTCGTGTGTATTGGGGGAGTGGAGCGTTCTCGAAGACACATCTCTATGCAGAGTCATATTCTCCCGAGTATAAGGATAATAACTTCCAAATATTGCAACTAGAAGCCATCAAATGTAGTACAGGCAGTGTTGATGTTAAAGCCTGAAAAGTTACAGCAATATAATATAACAGTTATTACAGATAATATGGCTACACAGATGGTATTGTCAACTGGCATAGGGATAGATAAAATGGTGTGCGCCTGTGCGAGAGAACTGTGGTTATTTGCAGCATTAAATGATTGTACACTGACTATCTTACACAAGCCAGGTCACTCACTCAAACTGACAGATGCTTTAAGCAGGCAAGGTTTCGACTCATCATCACTTAAAACAGCTACTGATATGTGCGATGATTTACGGCTTAGTCGGATAAGGGTCGACTTTACTGCCGCGATCCTGTCTGATAACATTTAATCTGGGAATTTGGTTATACTGCCTCTTCATTCCCAGATAAACTATGGAGCACCACACAAGAATAATGATCTTGATCAAGGCGGGCCTGGCAAAATGGTCATGGCATAATAAAGTAAACCAAGTACATCATTATCTTAAATATGCCACCAAACTAAAATTTGATCCTCTCCACCCTACACAGTATTAAGTCCTGGGGTATATTTCTACCGTCGATCAAGACCTGAAGTCACCTGGTGTGGTGCATAACTACTTCAGCGGAGCGCGGACCTGGTTGTGCCTGATGGGAGGGTGCCTCGCCAGCTTTGACTCCTACCCGGCCGCCTGACACTTCGAGGGGTGACCAAGTCTTCATCTCACATTGTTAATCTTGCGCCACCTCTCAGTGTATGTGATGTTCAGGGCATAGTGAGGTTCTTCCACTCACGTGGAATAACCGCGTATGTCCTCACCTTGGTGATGCTGTTAGCTTATTTCTCATTTCTTAGGCAATGCACACTAGTGCAAACAAGCAATGGTGCCAATTCAGATCACTGGCTATGCTGGTCAGATGTGGTCTGGGACCAAGACTACATCAGTCTTGTAGTGCGCTCGACGAAGACGACGAAAAAGAAGACCGATGAGTTCTCAGTGTGCATCACCAATATGCATGGTTCCTGTTCTGCCCGGTATGCATGTGGAGTGCATATCAAAACAGCCTAAGGTCTGTGCCTCGTCCTCAAGATCCAGCCTTCATGCTTCCCAATGGTAAAGCATTAACATCTATGACTTTACTTGCCGCCATGAAGCTAGCACTGACATCATTGAACCACCCCTGCCCTGACAAGATTATGTTGCACAGTCTGCGAAGAGGAGCAGCACAGATGTGTGCAAAAGCTGGCACGCCTGAAGACCAGGTGGCGGAAGCTGGAGGATGGTGATCATCAGCAATATATGCATACATACCTAAAAAGATGTTTAAAGAGGCCACTCTGACACTCTCAAATCTATTTAGCCGAGTGTCCGAGTAGCCAATTTAAGTTACCTTGATTCCTTGAGCATGTCTGTTAGGAGCTTCACTGTCTTAGTCACATAGATAATTAATAATCTTTGAAATTCCCTGATTTATAAAGCAACCTGTATCTAGTATTTGACCATAATAAATGTTGGTCCACTGTTCTCGGTTGTTGTGTTTTGAATTATATAACAATATGCATTTTCCAGGTCAAAGACAATTGGTCGTAATGCTTGCATTGTGGTTGATGCGAGACAGGGAAGGAGACCCCCCACTGCTTCTCCAACCGTTGCTTCTTACATAATCTCCCGCGCTTCTTCCCTTATAACCAGCCTGCCTGGCTGCTTCAAGCCACTCGCCACCCGACCTCCCCACGCTGCCTCTCTCCGATATTTTTCTTGGCTCTACACAGGGCTCTACACAGCTCTACACATGGGACTATACACTATCTCCCGGCCGACACATCATCCCGGGCCTACACACTCTATCTCCCGGCCGACACATCCCGGCCGATGCACACTATGCCTTCGGGAAAAGGTCGGGGCCAACGCACCACATGGAGGGAGGCGCAGAGAGCATCGGAGATCAGCTCGCCACCATCCTCCACACCTTCCTCGCCCCCGGGAGCCCGCAGCCGCCCCACAGCTGAGTGGGCGCACACGGTGGAGGCCACCATGCACGAAACCATCAAGGCCCTGGAGCGCCTCACCTCCAGATTTGACGCCATGAACTGTCACGACACGCCTCCGGCCTCTGCACCGGCCGCCTCCACGATGCCTCACCAGACCTACACTGCCACCATTCCCGTGCAGGCGCCCCACGCCCACGTAGTTGGGGGGGGAGGGTGGCGTTCCTTCCCACGATGCCGCAGCCAGTGGCCCTGGGGGCGATCCACCCCCAATACCAGATGTTTGCGAGGAACTGCCCCGCATCACAACCGCCGCCCCCAGCCTCAGGACTCGTCCCGCTGCCCCTCCACTACTGCGACCTGGAAGCTCACACCGCCACCTCGGCGGCCGACGCCGTGAGGGACATCCTAGCCTCGGCTGAGACCCAGCATGTGGGGCGCCGAAAAGGTATTTCGCCCCGGTACATCTTTCCCTGTGACTTGATCGAGAGAGGGGTGGAGAGGAAGACAGTGAAAAGGGGCAAGGCTACTAAGGACGAATATACCCTCGCCCTTCGCATGCTTGAGGCTCACCCCGCCTTCCCCGCCCACTCTCTCCCCGGGCTCAACCACCATGCCCTCACGATACACCGCGACAACCTCGTGCAGCCCTGGCCTACCGTCCGCCGGTACTCCGAGACCATTTTTACGTGGATCGCGGACGGTAGGTTCCCCCATGGATGGCACGATCCCATCGCCATCAACATGCTCAGGATGGAGGCCCTGGCACGCCCTCCGGATCCCTAGCACCCTCCTCCAGTGCCACCCGCCCCGCCGACCCGGCCATCCCAGGACGCAGCCCCGATCCCAGGCCGACCCATGCATCCCCTACAGCTGGGAGGCCCACAGCGCCCCCTGCGCCCCCTGCCCCTCCTGGAACCGGGACCCAGCGGCCTACGACCACGCAGGGGCCGGTGAAACCGACGGCGAGGGAGGTGCCAAGCAGCACCATGCATGAGCGTACTGCTTGAATGTTAGGAAAATATTGACCATCCATTCCGAGGTGGTTTGCCTCAGCAAACGGGGCCGTGAGCGCACGACCCCAGCCGCCTCAGCGGGTTTTTGATCCACCGTGCCCTCCCGCCCGACCCGGAAGGTCTCAACCGGCTTCCACCAGAAAAACATGCTGCCCACCACACCCCCCCCAGATTACACCCCCCCCCCAGTGAGCTCGCCGCGACCAACGGCTCCCGGCCCTGAACCGGAAACCGCACCCCCGCTCGACGCCCTCCCCCGCGGTGAAGACACCGCCGCAAGCGGCAACACACACATGCCAGTTAACCGCCCTCACCAAATGGGCCCCGCCACCCTCAACGGCAACGCACACATGGCATTACTCAACCAAGGGCCATAACCCTGGCCCTATCATCTCTGCCAACCTGTCGGACACCCGACACCCCACACAGACCGCAGGCCCCGCTTCAGATTTCATCGCCACTGCCGCCCCGGCGGCCATCCACGCCACCAAAGCCACCCATGCCACCCACGCCACACACGCCACCCCCGCCACCCATGCCACCCACACCTCCCTGGGAGTGGCCCGCCCGCAGCCCGAACTGGGCCGCCCCGGCCCGCCGCCTAGCGGCCACACACACAACCCCCCCAGCACCGCCCTCCCCCACCGTACCCACCGCCCTCGCCGCCGTCACCGCCCCGCCCAGCCCCCCCCCTGGCGACACCGCCTACCTCAGTTCCCTTCCTGGCCTCCCCGCCGACTCCCCTCCCCCCAGCCCTCCCCCCACCCCTGACCGATTCGCCGCCCCTCTCGCCGCCCCCCACCGCACCTCCTCCCCCGCCCTGCCCCCGCCCCTTCCCCCGACCATGACCTCAGCGAACCGATCGCAGATGTGGTTGACCCCCACATACAAGACACCCTCCCCGCCGCCCCCTCTGCGGCCCCTCCCCCCACCAATTCCGCCCCACCCTCCTCGCCATCTGGCCCCACGCCTCCGGAGAGGCCTGGGCCAGGTACCCCACATTCACCCGGGCCTACTCTGCCCTCAGGGAAGCGGGCCTCCCCAACTTTTTGGCCGCCCGCATCCCCCTTCCCTCCACATCCCCGCCTGGCGCGCTCGCCTCCGCGACTACCCCGACCCCGGCGTCCTAGACCTCCTCGAGTTTGGCTTCCCCTCGAACTACTCAGCCCCAACCCCCACCAGCCCTACCTTCACCAACCACCGCGAGGCCCCCGAGCACACCCCCCACATAAGCGAGTTCATACGCACCGAGCTCGCCCTCGGCACCCTCACCGGCCCCTTCACTGTCCCCCCCTTCACCCCCTGGACCCAGGTCTCACCCATGATGACCCGCCCCAAGACCGACCCGGGCAAGAGGCGGGGTCATCGTCGACCTATCCTTCCCCCCGGGGGCGAGCATCAACGCAGGCATCCCCCGCCGGGAATACCTCGGCAGACCCCACACCTATAGCCTCCCCTCAGTCGCTGATGTTGGCCGCTGCCTCATCGGCGAGGGATCGGAGGCCTACACCTGGTCTGCCGATATCTCTCGGGCTTACCGTCAGCTCCGTGCCAACCCCCTCTCCTGCCCCCTATACAGCATTACACTTGATGGCCTCACCTACGTAGACCTCGCCCTCCCCTTTGGCTGTCACTCCTCGGGTGCGGCATGTGTGCGCGTCATGGCCACGGTCGCGTGGATACTCCGGCGCGACGGATTCCATGCGCTGGTCTACGTGGACCACTTTGTCGGGTGCGAGGGCTCCTACCTGAGGGCCTGCCAGGCCTTTGACGCCTTCCTCACCCTTGCCACCGCCCTCGGGCTCGAGGTCGCCCCCGGGAAGTGCCATCCCCCGCTGACCGCCTCACCTGGCTCGGCTTCACCCTAGAGAGCGAGGCGATGACGATCCGCATCGCCCCCGACAAGGTCGAGGACCTCATCCTGGCCTGTGTGACCCGCATCGCCCGCCCAACCCTCGGGTGGCGCGAGCTCCAGAGCCTCCTCGGGCGCCTGAACCACGTTAGCAGTTGCATACTTCCGGCCCGCAAATTTATGAGCCGCCTCCTCGGGGCGCTCCACGGCTGCTCTGGCTGCACCTCCCTCACCCTCGACGACGACGCCCTCCGGGACCTCAGGTGGTTTGCCCTCTACAGTCGCGCCTCCAATGGCCTCCACCTCCTCCGGGCCCCGGAGGGGCGTCCTCACGTCATCGAGTGCAACTCCTGCCTCTCGGGTGGGGGGGGGGGCGTACTCCGCCATGCACTGCTACGCCTGAGGGTACTCTTCCGCATTCCGGGCGCGCTTCGGACATCCACGAGCTGGAGGCGGTTAACCTCGTTGTCGCCCTCCACGCCCTCCTTCCTGAGGACGTCACGGGGGCGACCGTGGTGATTAATACGGACAACATGGCGTCCGCCGCCTCCCTCGAGTCCGGTCGTCCCAGGGACCCTACCCTCGGGACCTGTGCCCGGGAGCTCTGGCTCCTCGCCGCCACCGGCTCCTTCACCCGATTTGTTTCTCGGTGGTGTGGTTGTAGAGATAGATCACTTTTCCTGTATTTTCTGTATGAAGATTGCTAGCGACCATTGACAATGCCTTGAGTTTGACGGTACGCGCAGTGCAAAACCTTAGTTTTATTCAAAATTAATACAAATCAAGAACCCTAACCGTATAAATTGAATACAGTCTTTTTGGTAAAGATGTTTTCTATATGTGTACAAAGCGATTTGTTTCTAGGTGGTGTGCTTTTAGAGATATATCACTTTTCCTGTATTTTCTGTATGAAGATTGCTCACGACCATTGACAATGCCTTGAGTTTGAGTCTATACGGGCCGTTGAAACTGACCGGGCGCTGAAACTGCGACACCGGGAGTGTTGTTTGCTGCAATAAAAGAGGATAAACTTCTGAGTGCAACTGTCGACAGTTGTACTGACTCCTCTGTCAACAAACTGTCGACAGATTTGTGCAATAATGAGATGTCATACTCGCATTTAATACGCAAGCAGATTGACGTCCGGCAGGTTTTCCTGGTGGGAATGAAGTCGTTATGGCACGACGCTTCTCCCGGCGACCCGTCAGCGTTGAAAATAAAATTTTAAGCATCGAGAAACGTTAAAGATTTAGGGGAAATATGGGGAAATTGGACGTTGGCACAGCGTGTTAGTAGCGCGCCGCCAACGTGTGTCGACGTGTTGGGAAAAAAGAAAAAGAAAAAAAAAAGTTTGGTGCGACGTCTTCATATAACCTTAAATGTTGCTAGGGCGTAAAACAAAAATGCCCCAGTTTGCCACAACGGTTGGGAACGACCCTCCCGCGCACGTGGCGTCTGCCTAGCGTTCCCATAATGTTATTCCGGTGCGTCCAACGCAGCGCGACGCGCGCCTAACGTCCTTACCCATATATTTGCGCACGCTGCCAGTCGTTGGCTTTTTTTTGACACGGTTAAAACCTTGGCCGACCAACAGCGCGCGCCGGCGTTTTGCGCCGACCATCAGCGTCAAGGATAGTGTACCGACGTGTACCGACGTGTACCAACGCGCGCATAACGCGCCCCCAGCGTTTCTCGATATTTCACCCATTTTCGCCCAAAAACACCACACGTCGCCTGGTCGCCGGCGAGAAGCGTCGTAGTGTGACAGGGGCATTAGGCTCACTAAATGCGAACCATAATGATAATGATTTATGTATGGATTACATACTGAAGAAAACCGGTCTTGACTTACACGTTGCAGGGGAAAGAGACAAGTTTGCTATGAATATTTTCCCGTTAAACGGGAAACGATGGTATATTCCAATCAGCGTCAGAGGTTCCAGAGGTTTCGTTCTGATAGATACGGGTGCAGCTATGTCCGTGATCGGGAAAAGATTCTTTGATAACCTTAATCTGAACACCCGTAACCTGGTGTCTGAAATTAAACCATTAAGTGTTACTGGCCTCGTGATTCCACAATTTGGTTGCACCGATATACCATTGGGTATCGACAATCAGATTTTTCACTCGTCGGTGCTGTTGATAGAAAGTAGTTTGAGGGATTGACTCAAATCCTGGATTTCGTCGGAAATAATCGTCGACAAACCCAATTCCGAATAAATTTCAAAACCCCACAGAGTTGAATAAAACAGCAGAAAAAACACTACCTACACAACGCACCAAACAACTATCAGCCCACAAGTTACTTAATCTTTTAAATCAACACTGTGTCAGTAACTAACGTAGTCACCACCCATCGTGTTCAATAAAGTTTTCTAAAATGAATCCACTATTAAAAAAAAACTGAACCAATATTTAAACTCCTTGTGGTAAAATAACCAACATACTACTAACGTATAGTGTTGATAACCGTCATGGTCACCAGTTTTATAAAGTGGCTATAGTGCAGGCTATAGTGAAATCAATATAGACAAACAGAAAGGAAGATTATAAAGTGTAAAGAAGGAGAGAGTGTCAAGCCCTCTGGTTTATTATTTGGGTTCATTTTAGAGTATCACCCCATCCCTTTCCCCTAATGGTAAACAATCATTCTTGGCCCAACCAATAGGGATCCAGCATTCCTGGTCCCCATGTCTACCAGTGGTCTGACCACCACCACCAAGCTGTATGGCTCCACGGCCACCACCAACCTTGACCCTTGAGTGTGGTGATCACTAGCCCTGCAGAGGGGGAGCAGGTAGGCCCTGAGTTCCCTCACACCCAGACCTGCCAGCACCACTATGTCTATTTACATCCCACTCAGGCAGCACCAGCCCTTACATATATATACCTACATGCGCTTGGTCATGTATACTGATCAGTAATAGAACATTTGCATTCCCCCCTATGCCGTAAATCAGAATATTTTACATGGTGATAGGCAACGACACTTGTGTTGTGGATCAACAGTTTGTCACTGTGTTGTGTTACACTGATGATCGAGCTTTTCAATCAATCAATCAATCAATAGGACCCAGCTAAAATTATCACCAAAAGAATGATTAAAAAATGATAAGTATTTTTCTCTATAAATCCACATGTGTGCTGAAAAGACTGTCAGTTGCTCAATATGAAGCCAGTGTTAACAGAGCCTCAATTGCCTCTCCACAGACTCTGTGACTCTATGACCACAAGTCCAGTCTGGATTACGCTATGTGAATGCGTCGCGGAAAGTGTGTATTGTATATCTATATTGTTGTAGATTTGTTTACCCTGTATTGGCAATTGTCATTAGGGCTGGACGACCAGTGCATTAACACTGACATGTTATTCAGAGGAATAAAAACATTTGGAAACAAAAAACAAACAAAAAAAGCATATGACCGTATAGCATATGCACAGAATCAAATCACATGTCAACAGCTCTTTTCTAAAATGTGATAAACCCCGATCCAACAAACGTGCTTGCAATGCCAATAGCGATATAGCGAATGGTAGACAGGAAGTGTGAACACTTATTTGTCTCTCTTTTTTTGTGTGTGTACATTAGTTGTCCCAAGCAGGGGAAATCCCAGTCACAGATGACTGGTCTTCCCCACTCCACTGCTGGTCGATAGAAAGCCCGAGCCTACACTTTTACCGACCCAAGGGATTTTTAACCTCCCACACCACATAGACATGGTATGAGAGCAACCGGCCTTTGATGACGCTGTAAGTTATACACAGCGGTGGAAATCCAAATTGGCAGAGCTGGGGGCATGGGGAATCGAACTGCCGACCCTCAGATTAGGAGTCTGACCTAGAAAAAAGTCAGACACTCTAACCACTCCGCCACAGAGAACGCCACAGAGAACCAATGCTAAACTTGTATCTGGATGTAGAGACTTATGTTCCTATCAGTAATATAACACTTGCATTCCCCCCCCCCCTTGTCGAATATTGGAATATTTTACATAGAGTTGTAGCTCCTGCTTTGGAAAAGAGCTATTCGTATATATAAAGAGCTCTTCATATATGAAGAGTTCAGGCGCAAAACCATGTAACCTCAATCCAAAAATGGAAATCAACATTGGAATCAAACATACAAGTTTATTTATTTATATTCCTACTTGTTTCATAACCATATGATCATATGAAAAGTGGAATTACAATTATTTTCCAGGTAGAAATATGTTATTTAAACTATTTTTTGGGGATTGGCGTTTAGTTGGTTTTGCAGCTGAACTCTTCAAATATGTGAGCTCTTTTCCAAGGCATGAGCTACGGACGAGCTTGGCATTGGCATTGCAAGGTCATTTTTTGGACCTGCGCTTATCGCGTTTTGAAAAAGAGCTCTTCATAATTGATCTACCTTGAATATGTACTGATATGTTAGGTCGATGAAACATGCAACGTGCCATGCACTTCGGAATTCGAACATTGAAACCATGCAAATTAGCCAAATAGGCCTAATATTCAGTTTGATTGCATAAAACACACATGTCGATGTTGTTTTCATAAATATACAATACAATGCAATACTTAAAAGGACCTTAAAGCTGCATAGTCCGATGAAGGTTTCAATTTTTCAAAACCAAAACAATTATCTAGATTTGATTCTACATATCCAACTTAGATACTACTCAACTGATTAAGCATTAGTTGCTGCATAGAAGCGGATACTAAACCTATTTAATAGAACCTGTTACTGCGGAAGTCTATGCTGTCAGAGTTTTGGCGTGCTTGCCAAAAATAATTGTACATGTTTACACTTCAAATATCTCAAAAGTTAGCCATTTAAAATAAAGGTTACTTCAAATTAAAGTCTGATGGTTCGATGAAACGTATTCTTTTCAAAACCATAACACTTACCTGCATTTGATTATATATATCCAACTTAGGTACTGGTGCATTAACTAATGCTTTGAGACAGCATATACAGAATAATCAGTGAATTTATTACCTTATCCCTTTGGACACCTACTTTGAGACTTTTGGCAAGCTTCCCGAAGTGATGTTGGGTTCTTTTGGTTCAAATTAGGCCAAAATTAACTATTTCTCATTTTTTTAAAAGACTGAAATAATTAATATTAGGTTATTATGGTCAGCCTGGTATATTTATATCAAAAATGAGGCAACAATTGAAAGCAATCAGACTATGCAATTTTAATGTAATGTAGATTACAACAGAAGCATATGGTGTCAGACGTGTGGCGTGCATGCCAACATTAAATGTGCATGTTTGCATTAAAGCCGATGAAGCATAACATTTTCAAAACCAAAACAAGTATCTCAGTTTGATTCTACATATGAGGGGTTCAGGCACAAAATAACATAAGCGCCATGTTCATGAAAAGTGAGATAACCAATGGAGACAGCACTTCTTAGTCCCTAATAGCCAATGAGCAAATCAATTTTGTTTCAAAACCTGGTAAGTCCTACATTAAATTGGACCTAAAATATGGTTTTGTTGCAAAACCTTGTAAGCACCATCTGAGTTTGTCTGCAGAACCATGTAACTTGTAGAGGGCCAATCACCAGCGCGCATCAGATCACATGATGCACAAAATGGCGCTGCCCAATATCACTATTTTTGCGCGCTGATTTTGCTAGATTACTTCGGTGTATGGCTGTTTTGTCTATGTTAATTGTGGAAACCTATGATGCAATTGATGAAAACGTGATGCTATCACCATCAGGAAAGTGTAAACGATGTCAGCCACAAAGTTCCACATGTTCTAAAGCCAAACAGCTGGGGACAGTGGAGAAGGTTTGATTCCTCGTGTCAAATGTGCACATAACAATACCGTGTGCACTGCCCAAACTCTGACTGAAAATGATTTACAATACATAAAAGGGCAGCTCTATGTGACCACAGATGAAGTTAAGCAAGATGCAATTCTTGTGTCTCACATGGATACAGGTCCATCGCTGGAGGCCAATAGTAGAAAATGAAGAAAGGGCACAAAACAGAGGTGTGTCGATCAAGTACAGCTTTGTGAAGGAAGATAAAACGAAGATTTCAGTATGCCAGTCTTCATTTCTCAGCATTTTGTGTAAGTATGGCAACCATAAGCATTATTATAGGGAAGTCATAGATCATTGTAGCCTAATTTCATTTTCATGGTGGGGGTGGGGGTAATATATTTTTAGTTAGAGTCAACTGAAAAAGGTATTATTTCCCTGGTATTGTTATTATTTTTTTCTTCTGCATACGGCAAGACATTTAATCGATTTTATTTCAGATATTTCATATTCGTTTTCCTAATTTCATTTTCCTGGTGGGGGCAGGGTAATATATTTTTAGTTATAGTCAACTGAAAAAGGTATTATTTCCCTGGTATTGTTATTATTTTTTTCTTTCACATACGGCAAGACATTTAATCTATTGTATTTAATATATTTCATAGTCTTAAAGTTGTTTTCCAGGGCTCACACTCACTATGATTTTGAAGAAAAAAAACACCTAATGATTAGTACATGTAATACAAGTTTTCATTAGCTTTGTTATATTTTATTTAATTGATTATTTCAGGTGTCAAGGAGTATCGGGTCCAGAGCATAGCGAGGTACTGGCTTGAGCATGGTAGATTTCCGGAAAATTGTGGTGGTTACAGGAGAGCTGCAGAAAATGAGGGGAAGAAGGAGAACATTCGAAACCATATAATGTCCTTCGCTTGGAGAGCTAACCACTATGCTAGTCGAGGTCCGCCAGGGAGGAAGTACCTTCCTAGTGATTTAAATGTTGCAAAGATGCACAAATTGTTCCAGACGCAGAATCATGATCAGATAACGTACTCACTGTATTGGAGCATTTTTGTGTATGACTTCAATCTTGCATTTGGTCACCCTGCCACAGATGTATGTTCCACATGTATGAAATTCCGCATGAAAATTAAGGATCTAGAGCAAACCCCTGATGAAAAATGAGAAAATATTCTGCTGTATGGGTTGCATCGTCGCCGTGCCTGTCAATTTTACAACAAGATGAATGAAGTGGGAGATAGTTTCACTGTCTGTTTTGATGTTATGGACAATCTTATAGGGCAAACATATTATTCTCGCCAGTTATACATGTGTGTGTTTGGTATTGTTCATCACCGAGGTAGAGGGGAATCGCAGGGGAAAGATGACATTCATTTATATACATGGCTTGAACATCAGAATGCCAAAGACAGCAACACAATTGCTTCTGCATTACATGATTACTTAGGGTCAGTGGTTAGCATGGACATCAGTCAAACTGAACTCCTATGTTTGTTCTCAGATTCTTGCTATGGCCAAAATAAGAACATTTACGTTTTATCCATGTTGTTTGCATTGTGCAGCCAGAAGTAACCAAATCTTACTGTTGAATACAATTTCCCAATACAGGGACACAGCTTTCTTCCTGCACACCGAGTGTTTGGAAGGATCGAGCAAGAAATCCGAAAGAAGGAAACAATATTAATGCCAGAGGAATACTGTGAGATTCTCAGGAACCATGGTACTGTTCATGTGTATGGAAAGGATTGGATGTCCTATGATTACACAGCAGAATTAGGCAGTTTCACAAAACATCAAAGATCTTTCAAAATCAGTGAGGCAAGAGTGCTACAGGTTTCTAAGAATAAGTTGGGGTTCAAAAGTGCATTTGCTGGGGAATTTTGCCAACACTCCCTTCTAAAAAGGGGGGAAAAGTGGGCACAGTTCAATCCTTCACTACTGGCTGATATTAACTGCGTTAAAGAGGCTAAGAAGCAGGATGTTATGAAGCTGCTGAAACAGTTGGATGTAAATCAAGAGGTTCGGAATTACTATGAGAATGCCCTCTCTCATGTTGGCGATCAGAACATTGTGCAGGACCTTGAGGATAGTAGTGATGATGAGTCAGCTAATGATGGAAATGTTACACACTCTGCCTCTGTGACCAGGAATTATGTGTGTGGGGGGAGGGGGGGCAAGTTTGTTCAAAATTATGAGAAAATACATTAACACTTGCTAGCCCAATTTCAGTAAATCAATGGGTGTATGTTTAAATTGGGGGAATGCGTGGGTTGACTGACTGAATTTTCATGTAATCTTTTTGATGACTTCTAATGGTAAATGGAGTACATTGTGACTGGACTAGCATTATTTTCCTGTCATCTCTCCATAATTATGACTCTAGAGTAAGGATCTTATTTCCATTGTTATTACACTGGGATTTCATAATCGTTTAAATAATTGTCAGTTTTAACGCTTTCTGAAGTGGAGGAAGGATAGGCCTACTGCCAAACTTTGGTATATTCATAGATAAGAAAGGGTGTTCTTTTGTATATATAATACATGCTTCACGTTTAAGATATTTCTAATTGTGTGTTCTTTGATTCTCCAACATTTCCATAAGATTAGTCTTTGATAATGGACTTACAGGGTTTTGCAAAGAAACCGAAAGTGGGCTTACTTGGTTTTGCAGAAAAATCAATAAAAGTTGGTTAATTAATGAGTTTTGGAATAAAGGTTGATTTTATCACTTTCATAGTATTTGTTCATTGCTCCATAACCCTTTAATAAAAAGAAAAATGGAATTACTGAGAATTATATTTATGGTCATAGAAAAATCTTTATTTTAAAACAAAAGAGGTCGGGTGGACTTACTTGGTTTTGCCCCTGTACTCCTCATATCTAACTTAAATATTGGTGCACTTGTTAAACATTTGTCGCTAGAAGGGAATACCGAGGCAATTTAATAGAACCTATTACTGCAGAAACCTATGGTGTCAGAGTTTTTGCAAGCTTGCCAAAACTAATTTTGCTTGTTTGCACTTCAAATATCACATTATTTCAAATGAAAGTAGGGTAGATTATAGCGATCAGCCTAATATGTTTATCTCACAAAATGACAGAAACTCAAAACCCATCGGACTATGCAACTTTAAAGAAAATCTCCAGAGTTACTTCAAACTAAAGTGACCAGACGGGATGGCCGAATGAGTTAGAGCGTCCGTCTCCCGCTGGTAGATCGTGGGGTCGTGGGTTCGAGTCCCGGTCGAGTCAAACCAATGACTTTAAAATTGATACTTGTCGCTTCCTAGCCAGGCGCTCGGCATTATTAGGATAGGGCAAGGACTGGTGTGCTCAGTGTCAGGATAATGTGACTGAGTGGGATACCAGGTCATGGTGCCAGCGGCCTGGTTTCCCAGTGGGACAGCACTATAAAGTTGCCATGAGTGCGCACTGTCACAAGTCGGTACCCGTCCTGATATGACCTTAGATGTTGCTAGGACGTAAAACAACAACAAACAAACATCAAACTAAAGTAACGTAAATTATAACGATCACCATAATATATTTATCTCAGAAGATGAACAGAAACTGAAAATCATCGGACTATGCAAATTTAACATGGCAAACTTACAAGACATCACTGGATGAACTACTATCAGTAGGAAGAAGGCATTTGACATCAGCATAGCAATCAGGTAGGGTATAACGTATGCGCTGTTCGGTCTTCAGAAAGTGATGCATTGCAATATGCTCGCTGCCATTTTATATGCCTCATTCCATCTGACAATATACAGTAAAACCCGTTAAACCAAACTTGAAGGGACGCTAGAAATTTGTTTGGATTAACCGATCATTGGTTTAACCGAGCTTTGACTTTGACTTTGACTAAGTGTGTATTGCACATGTAATATACAATATATGTGGTCACTTTGATTATTGTTTTTATTGTATGTACAGTATAACCCCATTAAACCCTGCTCAGCTAAAGTGCCGGCTATACCTCACCCAGATACAAACGAATTCAGCATCAAAAGCTCTCCAAATATACCTTTGCTTAATTTGTTCAGTTCATGCCACTGAGCATGTGGGAGGAGAGTTGAGGTCTGTGATGTATGAATGACATCATAGGTGGGATTCCCTCATCACATGACCTAGAGGGGTTCCCCACACGCAGGGGAAGCCATGGCACCACCAAGATGGCAGCCACAGAAAGCTCTCAATTCAACTTTTAAAGTCTATTAATCTACATGATTTAATCAATTATTCACACCAAAAGTAGCTGGTTATGATAAATAAACATTTGAACTTTATATTTATCATTTTAGATTGCAATTTCTAACATTTTTGTCTCTATATGGTTGTCTAAAAGTGTCAGTGCTGCTGGACTAAATAAAACACAACAGAAGCAACCAATATTAGCACTCTCTCCCCACATATGTAGTTGCATAAACTGAAAACTGACAAACGTATGCTTGGAGAGCATTTTTCGGAGTATGGGTAGTGTCTAAGCGACCTATACCTGGTCCCTTTAATTTAAACCAAACGATCGGTTAATCCAAACTTTTTTCGGTGGGCCGGCAAAATACTACCATTTATCATATAAAAATGTCAGTGGGGAGAACGTGACCTTATAACCACATGAAAGTTTGGTTTAACCATACCGTAATGGCCTGGGGCCCGACAATTTTGTTTTGATTGACCGATAATTTTGATTAACCGACTTTGGTTTAACCAACTTTTTTATATGATAAATGGTAGTATTTTCCCGGGTCGCCGAAAAAAGTTTGGATTAACTGATCGTTTGGTTTAACCGAGATTGGTTTAATTGGGTTATACTGTATATATATGATATATATATATACAATGCACATTGTTCCCACGGCATGAATTGGTTAGCATTGAAATGTGACCGACCACACAGGGTTGGATCAGTTCCATGCCTATTCAGTGAAAGGTCTATTCACTACAAATGTGTGTATATCCTTGGGTGCGACTGAAACTGATCAACATCCGGTGGACGCGAGGTAGGTCGGAGGTGGCGCCACTGGTGCAGTGTTGGGTCTTATAGAGTATGACAGTATAGGAATATAGTAATACTAGCTTTAACCCGTTCAGCACATGGGTTAAAGCTGGGATCCACATTAATCCCTGGACCAATATTCTGTTGAACTGTCCTTATATATATATTCACGCTCTCTGACTATATTCAGAGACCGTGTATATATCTACATTTTCTGCTATATTTTGGATTCATGCATGGTCCTGTTTAAAGATAGTGCCACCATTTGGTGGAATCCATCAGTACTACTATGTGTTATGACCCTGTCACATTACGA
The DNA here is from genome assembly GCA_030323885.1 of Branchipolynoe longqiensis. Classification (NCBI taxonomy): domain Eukaryota; kingdom Metazoa; phylum Annelida; class Polychaeta; order Phyllodocida; family Polynoidae; genus Branchipolynoe; species Branchipolynoe longqiensis. The sequence goes on along the minus strand of CM059189.1, from coordinate 112,009,547 downwards.
CGCTTCTCACCGGCGTCCGCCAATGCGCAAAATAAGTTGTATGCTTTGAGACACGTCCAACTTTTCGGCGGTTTGGGAAAAAGTTTGATGTGCTAGTAGCACGCGGCCAACGTGTGTCGACGCGTGGCGAAAAAAAACAAAAAGAGGTTGGTGCGCCATCCTGATATGACCTTCGATGTAGCTAGGATGTAAAACAACAAAGCAACAATTTGGCGCAACTTGTGGGAAAGACCGGCATGCGCGTGCAACGTCCGCATAGCATTCGCATAAGGTTATTCCAGCGCGACCAATGGATCTCGACGTGCGCCTAATGTCCCTGTAATGGCCCTGTCACACTATGACGGAATGACGTCAGCGTAGGGAGAACGTGAAGAACGTTGAACTTCTGGGCGTAGTATGCAAATTTGAGCACAAGTTGAACGTGGATGCAGCGTAGTGGACGAGAGCGTAACGTCGGTAAAGCGTAGCAATACCGTCATTCAACGAGAGAGGACAACGTCATTACGCTCACAGAACGTTATGAACGTTATTCCATCGCCAGAAGAACGTTACGTGACGTTACCTACGTCATGAGATGTTGAACGTATGTTGAATGCACGTTCTCCTGATGTTCTTCTGACGTTCTCCTGACGTTCTCCTGACATTCCCATTACGCCACGTGGGCATTTGCACTCAGTTTAATGTGGCTCAACATAGTGGAACGTAGTTGAATGTAGTGAGCAGCGTTGGAAAAACGTCCGTTTAACGTCATTGACGTTCACTGAACGTGAACAGAACATACGGCGAACGTAAACCCTTACGTTCGAGCTACGTCAACATTTTTGAACATGTCCAAAACCTTGACGTAACTCGACGTAACACGACGTAATGTGACGTAGCTCGACGTCATTCTAACGTCATTCTGACGTCATCATGACGTAACCCAACGTAATGACGAAAAATGACCACGTTAGGCTCACGTTGGCTCGTTACGTCATAGTGTGACAGGGGTATAACGGTCGCACCCACAAGTTGGCGTGCGCCGACGCGCGCCGACGATCCTCGCCGTCCATCAACGTTTACCGACGCACGCCTAACGCGCGCATAACGCGCGCGTAACGCTTCCCAAAGTCTCACTACGTTTCGGCAAAAAGTGACACACGTCGATTCACGTTGGAGAGAAACGTCGTAATGTGACAGAGCTATTACACTATATCGGTGGTGCTATCAGATGGTGGAGTTAACGACACTCGTGGTCTGGTGACTCAAAATGGATGGCACTTTGATCAAAGTGACCAAAGTTAGTAAAAACCATCAATATTAATATGAAATGTGTGCCATAAGTACACACAAAAACATGCTATTAACAAACTACAAGAGGGCAAAGTCATTAACAATGTAATGTGGAAACCAAATACAGTACAACCCCTTTAAACCAAGCTCGGTTAAACCAAACGATCGGTTAATCCAAACTTTTTTCGGCGGCCCGGGAAAATACTACCATTTATCATATAAAAAAGTTGGTTAAGCCAAAGTCAGTTAATCCAAACTATCGGTTAATCCAAACAAAATTGTCCGGCCCCAGGCCACTTCCAGTATGGTTAAACCAAACTTTCATATGGTTATATAGTCATCTGAGACTTTTTTATATGATAAATGATAGTATTTTGCCAGGCCGCCGAAAAAAGTTTGGATTAACTGATCGTTTGGTTTTACTGAGCTTGGGTTAACTGGGTTATACTGTATATACATAAAAACACAATATTCAAAGGGTCCACATACATTGTATATTGCATTCATAATGCACCTGCGTTTTTGCCAAAGCCAAGTCAAAGTCGAACCCAAAGCTCAGTTAAACCAATGATCGGTTAATCCAAACAAATTGTTAGGGTCCCTTCAAGTTTGGTTTAACGGGGTTATACTGTATGTGGTACAGATATCATGAGGCACAGTGAATTGCTTACGACAACCTTAGTTCATGTCCTTGCTTTCAAAGGGCAGTTTGGTGGTGGAAATCTTTTATAAGGCCTATTTCTGTACATTTGTCATTGTACTGTAAGTCGGATGGGGGGAGCAGGACCTACCTCAGGTGGTAGAGTGTCCACCCTTGAAGGTGTGGGCCATCCGATCGATCCTACTCAGTGGACACATTTGCAGTTTGGGATATTTTCCCTTCCAACCAGTGGTCTACAACTGGTTCATCAAAGGCTCTGGTATGTGCTGTCCTGTCTGACGGAAGGTGCACATAAAATACTCATTACTGCTTTTTTTGTTCTTTTTTTTTTTCACGACGTCGGCCACACGCTACCAATACGTTGCGCTCACGCCGAAAAGTTTGACATGTCTCGACGATTAAAAGTGATTTTGCGCATTGGTGGCGCGCCGGCGAGATGCGTCGTAGTGTGACAGACGATCATATGATAGTTGTGAATCTAAACCACCGAAACTGATGTCTTTAGGTATAACGAAATTCACTTGAGTCTCAATTCACTTTTTTTTAGTTAGCATTTCTGCAAAGCACGGCCATTGCTGTAATATTAACCAATCAGTTGGCTGTTGGAGTTTTACGTCCTGGCAACATCTAAGGTCATATCAGGACGGGGACCGACTTGTGACAATGTGCACTCATGGCGACTTGATAGTGCTGCCAAACTGGGAAATCAGGCTGCCAGCACCATGACATGATATCCCACTCAGTCACATAATGCTGACACTGCGCACACCAGCATTTGCCCTATCCTATTAATACTGAACGCCTGGCTAGGAAGCGACATGTATCAATTTGAAAGTCATTGGTTTAACTTGACCGGTAAATCAATCCGAACTCCCGACCTTCCGCACTCGATGCCCGCACTCTACCGATTAGGCCACTGCGCCCGATCAGTAAACAATCAAAGCGCAGTATGATCTGCTAGATAATTCCCATCTTCCACCCCCGCACTCCCCCCCCCCCCCCCCCCCGCCGAAAAGAAAAGAAATCAAGGCTATGTCAGTGGTTGTATATAATTACACCAGATGGCGCGACAAGCTATGAACAGCCTCCATAATTACTCACCGGAAGGGACGGGAGTTCGATTTCCGATCGAGTCAAACCAATGACTTATAAAATTGATACTTGTCGCCTCCTAGCCTGGCTCTCAGCATTAATAGGATAGGGCGAGGACTGGTTCGCTCAGTGTCAGTGACTGAGTGGGGTATCGGGTCTTGGTGATGGCGGCCTCATTTCCCAGTGTGGCAGCAATATAAAACCACCATGAGTGTACACTGTCACAGGTCGGTACCCTATCCGGATATGACCTTAGATGTTGCCAGCTCGTAAAACTCCAAGAAACACCAATAACCATAATTACTCACATGCATGGGGATATCCAGGAAGAGATGAATATACTCATAGGTTACAACAAAGACCCTATAATACTAAGATGGCTCACTCCCTATCTCTCCCATGGTAATGTAAATTTTGCAGTGCCACCTTGTGGTGCGTTTGATCAGCCCGGCTGCTGGTTGGTGTTTCACATGTAAACACATACAATTATATTATACATGATATAGGTAAGTATGAATACACATCAATATGAAATTGCTATGAACAAATCCACATCATCATCAGCATCATCATCATCATCACCATCATCACACATCTTTCACATTCATATATACATTTATACATATAATATAGCAACTGTTTAACCAAGAGAACAGCCAGCGCACCAAGTGGTGGGTTTGATCATTTTGATTACGCAGTACAGGCTGAGTGAGCCGTCTTAGTATTATAGGGTCTTTAGTTACAATCATTGGTATAGCTTCATTATTTACTCCAGTAATGATCAGCATATATTTTAAGGTATACCACGGGACACTATCAGTATCATGCCCAACTTCCGGTGTGGCGTCCCAATCATACAAGATTGCAGTCGCCATGGCGTGTGAATGCAGCTGATTGTCTGGATCAGATACTCGATATGGCTGATTGTCAAGAGGGCGGTCTGCCTTCCAGAGCAGCTAGTGATTAGCCTAGGTGGTTTGGGTGGCCGTCTGACTTGGCTAATACCGGGTATTAACCAGATGGACATATTAGATGTACGTGTTCTTTGCTGCCTCACAGTGGACCCAATAGGAACTTCCGCTTCCGGTATCCAGCTTATTAGGTACTTATTACAAGGTAGGGAAAGCAAAGTAGCGGTTTAGTTGATGGGAAGTTTAAAAAAAATATTATTTGCAACTAAAGTTATAGTTTTCTTTGGTACCATATATACTCAACTATATAACTTATGAGTCGAGGAAATGTCATCATGCTGTCGGTTTTGATGCGACAAAGACTGCTTTCATTACTTGACTGCCGCTCTCCATTTAGCTCTCTGCTGTGAGAGTTGCGTCCATGAGTCGGTCTTAATGTCTCTCAGCTTCAGGTTTCTCTTGATGGTATCCTTGAACTGGAGACGAGGGCGCCCTCTCTTTCTGTAACCAGAAGACAGTTGAGAATAGAGGATCTGCTTTGGTAGCCTGTCTGATGACATCCTCATGAGGTGTCCAGTCCACCGGAGATTCTTTTTGATCAGAAGATCTTCCATAGAGGGCAGCCCCGTCTATATACCACATAACAAATCTCCTATTCTGAGGTTGTCTTATATTTGTGGTAGGCCTATCCCCGAAGGTGTTGTCATCTTGTTGGATATTTGGACTTTTTTTTTTCTTGAAGATTTATACTGCCTATCATGGATAAGTCTGAATAGACTTGTTTTCACCATTAGACAGTTTGTCGACAGAAAGCCCAAGCCTACACTTTTACCGACCCAAGGGATTTTTAACCTCCCACACCATAGACATAGACATGGTATGAGAGCAACTGGCCGTTGATGATGCTGTAAGTTATACACAGTGGTGGAAATCCAAATTGGCAGAGGTGGGGGCACAGAGAATCGAACCACCAATCTTCAGATTAGGAGTCTGACCTAGAACACAGAGGACATGCATGTGCATGAATGAAGTTTAATTTGTCAGTAAATGAAATGTTGAAATCTAGCAATTCTTGGTTTTCTTCTGTCCACTATCACACCATAAGCGGTCTGGTAATCCAGGCAATCACACACGATTCAAGAATTTAAGATTTAAGAACGAAACACAGTCTACACGTCAACCCAATGGATACATCAGCATAGGGAGAATGTGAAGAAAGTTGAACTTCTCGGCATAGTATGCAAATTTGGGCACAAGTTGAACGTGGATGCAGCGTTGTTGACGAGAGTGTAACATCGGTAAAGCATAGTGATACTGTCATTCAACGAGAGAGGACAACGTCATTATGCTCGCGGAACGTTATGAACGCTATTCCATTGCCAGAACTACATTATGTGATGTTACATACGTCATGACACGGTGGCGACACGTTGAACGTACATTGAACATGCATTCTCCTGATGTTCTCCTGACATTCCCTTTACGCCGCATGGACGTTTCCACCGAGTTTAATGTGGGTCAACGTAGTGGAACGTATTTGAACGTAGTGAGCAGCGTTTGACTAACGTCTGTTTAATGTCATTGACGTTTGCCGAACGTGTACAGAACGTATGGCGAACGTAAACCCTCACATTTGAGTTACATCGAAAGTTTTGAACAGTTTCAAAACTTTGACGCGTGCCGACGTAACACGACGTAACGTGACGTAGCTCGACGTCAGTCTAACGTCATTCTGACGTCATCATAACGTAATCCAACATACATCAACGTAATGATGAAACGTGATCACGTCAGGCTTACGTTTGCTCGTTATGTCATAGTGTGACAGGGGTATTACGTTTACTTTATACAAAATCAACAAAACTTAAGTTGGTAGATAGTTGTAAATGTCCTCCTTCGACATTGAACCCTCCGTCGACAATGTCTTGAGCTGTATATTATCCTGACACTGCGCTAACCAGCCCTTGACACTGAGCTAACCAGTAATGCCGAGTGCCAGGCTAGGTAGCGACAAGTATCCATTTTATAAGTCATTGACTTGATTCAACTGGGATTCAAACTCCCGACCTACCTCACGGTAATCCTGCGCTGTACCGACTCGGCCACCGTGTCAGGTTAATTATTAGTGTCTTATCTGGTGGCATACCTAATGGTATGCGGGTAATGCAGTACCTCGGATACCTTAGGTGCTAAAATACCTCAGGGAGTTTGACGCCCCTGCCTTGCAAAGTTCTAAACCACTGCCTTGTGGTCCAAGTATCTGGTTCTTGATAGAATCACAGGCTAAGGGAGCAAACCCTAACAGAAAACCTGACCCTTATCCCCGTTCCATAACACCTCACACTCTCAGTTCAGCTTCTGGTACTCCCGTCACAGGCTTACCCCCTTGTAAAATATTCCAATAATCAGCAGAGGGGGGAAATGGAAATCCTCTATTATTATTATGTGTGGCCGCCAAGAGTGTGTGTATATTTATGTTGTGTATATATATATATATATATATATATATATAAGCGATTAAGGAAGGGCAAAAACGATAGGTGGTAGGTGTCATTTATTAGTAGTAATTATCCGGGTTACAATAAGGGGTCCAATGATGGAACCAGTAATCGTTGCTCTGGGCGCATCCCCAGAGAGTAACTCTCACATGAGAGGTCATAAATCAAGTGGTAACCCAGAGTAGAGATTAATCACACAATGATCATCAATAAGTAGTAATAGAATCAATAATAAATATAATTCTAACAATAGAATAATTAACGCCTTGGCTGGGCCAACGCCAAGGCAGAAGCCAACCCAGCCAACAAAAAACAGAATTGTAAACTAAAAAAGAAAAGTGTTTTAAAAAACAAACAAACAAACAAAAATATATATATGGTACTTAAGCGTCATCGAGAACAAGGTCAATGGCCGCAGCAACACGGAAGTCGAGCATAATAGGTTCAGATATGGGGAGTTGGATGTATTTGAAAACTGAGTCAGATTTCCAATCACCCCTAGTCTTCATCTCCTCAATGGAGGCGCCTTGTAAGGCAAGAAAAGTACAACCACCTCTCCTCAGCGAATGACAGGAGGAGGAAGACGGATCAAATCCAGCTGCAAAAGATAATGCTTTAATGGATGCCTGAAGGGCCTTGTATGACAATGGAGCATGCTCCCCATCTGATGACGGAACTTGGAAAGCAGCCCTATCCGAAGAAACTTGTACCTGCTCGAAATGACGCTTAGTCCAGAATACTGCACACAAATCTGTGTTCTTAACCTTGCAAATGGGTATTAAAAGCTCGCGCTATGAAAACTGAATAGTCTTCGTTTTACGCACCTTTACCATCATACCCCAGGGGTAGAACACAAAATCAGAACGGAGAAGGACAGAATCAGATTGAGTAATTTGACACTTCCTAAGAAGGCCTCTGAAGGCAGTTAACAAAGCTGGCCTGGTGGACAAGTGCCCAGGGGTATCAGCCAGATGGTCGAACATGGCTAATAAATGCTTGGGCGGCAGCGGCGAAGCCAATTTTGGGCAGTTGCCTAGTTTACGTTTTGCTCCCCCCAACACTGTCCGCACCTGGTGCGAGGCATAGTCAATAGGGGCGGCCCCCTCGGCTTTTAGGAAATAATTCAGGCCAATAAGATAGGTAGTGATAGAACTAGATTTGAGAAATCTGGCCAACCAAGTAATATAGAGGGCCACCTGGCAAGAGGAACAAGGGGTCGGAGTCAACAACCCGATGAACTCGTTTACAAAACGAAGGTAAGTTCTGATCTGCATTGACCGCGTGGCGAGTGAACCCGGAGAATAATACTGCGAGGGCAAGTCCTTTGCTTCAGCAGCTAAGACATCCAACCCTAGAAAGGAAACAACAAATTTGAAGATGAAAAGAAAAAGAAAAAAAAGTTATAAAAAATAAATATAGAAAAAGAAGAAAAAAATATATATTTATCAAAAGGAAGCAATCAAACAAATAAGAACGAACAACATAAAGGGGAGTTTGAACAGGCTGACCTAATCCTGTTAATAGAGTTAGGATTGCCCCAACGGCTAAGCACGTCAGAAATATCATTATAAACACCCGGCACAATTGAAGAATATACATTGAAATTCATTGCAATTGAAAGCCAGAATAGCTCCTTAATCCACTTTTTGATTAAATTGTTTTTACATCTCCCTTGCACGAGGGCAGATTGAACCGTTTTATTGTCAGTCATGAACATAATATTTGCATCACACCAAGTATGACTCCATCTGCGAGCAGCGCTCATTACCGCCCACATCTCCAAAACATTAATGTGCACGTCAACACACTCTCCATCGCTAGGCGCAGCATGATGTGAGACAGGAAGAGCAGCATTCGTAAAAGAACCCACCAGCCAATCGCTGCCATGTACAGCACCAAATCCGGAGACAGAGGCATCAGAATAAACTGAGTAAAAGGGAGCCCCAATCGAAAGAATGCGAGCTAAGCCATTGAACCTACACATGAAATTTATCCACCAGTTAATTTCAGACTTAAACTCCCGATTCAAGCGAAATTTATAAAACGGCTTTTTCAAAGCCCCAATCAAGTATGGCTGAACCGAAGCTGACGATCGATAGTGGAGAAGTGAGAGAATGGGAAGCCGAAGCGAAAGCGAAGTTGGATCACCCAAACAGAGGCGCCACCTGGAGTCGAACCAAGGAACCTTTGAAGCAACCGCCTAGCAGAAAGCCTAACCCCATCGCCCTACACATATATATACCTGAGTGTATATATTTTGAATATATTGCTCATGTTTCAGGGCAGGTAATTATAGACATAGAGATGATTGGCAGGTCTGGGTGAGTGCACTCAGGGCCTGGCTCTCTGCTGAGGTAGGGGTCAATGCACACAGGGGTCGAGGTTGGTGGTGGCCACAGGTCAACCAGCTCTGGTGGTGGCCAGACCACTAGTGGTCATGGTAACCAGAAATGCTGAGTCCCTTTTGGAGGAATTGGGAATGCTACGTCCCTATTGGTTGAAGTGAATGGCATGACCCTATCCCAAGAATCCATGTACTATATATAATAAACGAGAGGGCTGGACTCTCTCTCTTACATGTTACTCTCTTCCTTTCTCTTTGTCTGTATTGTTTTCCTCATAACCTACGTACACACCCACAGAAGACACATTCCCCGTGTAAGACACTTCCCCATACAAGACACCTCATTCACACAAGAGAATCTCATCCTTTCAAGACACGTCCGATAGAAGACACCTCCCGCATCCAAGACATTAATTAGCCCATCCAGTACAACACCCTCATCCAATACACCCCCCATCCAAGACACCTCCCCAATACAAGACACCTCCCCATCTAATAAATCTCCCTATCTAATGCACCTTTCCCAACCAAGATACAAGATCCCTCGCCCATCCAAGACACCACAACATCAAATACACCTTTCCAATCAAAGACACATCCCCATTCAATACACCTCCCCATTCATGACACCTCCCCATACAAGACACCTCCCCCATCAAAGATACCCCTCCCATCAAAGACACATCCCCATCCAAGAGAGCACCCCACCAAAGAACCTCTTCCATTCAAGACACCTCCGCATTTAAGACACCTCCCTGTACAAGACACCTTTCCCAACCAGGATATATATCACATACAAGACACCTCTCACATCCAAGACACCACCCCACCCAAGACACCACCCCATGCCCCCCATCAAAGACACTCCCCCACAAGACACCTCCCCATCAAAGACACCTCCCCATCGAATACACCTCCCCCATCAAAGACACTTCGCAATCTAAGACACCTTCCCCTACAAGACAAGCAGCCCATATAAAAGACATCCCCATCCAAAACACCTTCCCCCACCCAACACCCCTTCTCAAATTCCAAACATTCCTCACATTCCTTCCCCTCCTCCCATCATACTCTCAGTTCCACCACTTCCCACACACCCCATCCACCATTCCACGTCACAAACACCTCCTCCCGACATACCCACACACCCACACACCCACACCCCGACACACACGGCTCCCAGTTGCCCTGAGGTCGGTCGGACACTTTGGCCATTAACTCAGCCTTAAGGGCCACACTCATAGTTTCCTCCGGGATGGGCCTCGGATTAGCATTAAGTCCTCTTAAGGCCGGCCTACACAGGGCGCCCCACGCGGCCGCCCAAAAAGGTACTTAACTCCAGCGTTAATCAATCCGCCATCGAATCAGGCATGCAGTGCGTCAAAGGCCACTTTGCAAAGTATCGATCTGTTTGTGAGCTTTGAAAGGAAATGCCAATTTAAAGTTGCATGGTTTGATGGTTTTAAGTTTCTGTCATTTTTTGCGTAAATTTTGGAGCGAGTGGTACAGGTGTGATGCAGAGCCAGGCGAGGAGGAACCAGCAGGCGGGACCACCAAGCGAGGAGGAAGGGCAGGCGGTGCCAGTGGGCGAAGCAGAAGGCGTGCCCAGTAGATGACTGGAGGGGTGTCACTGTCAGTTAGTTGGTGTAATGTCAGGTTGGTATGAATAGATAATCGGTTTCCAGATAATTATATTTGTATAATTGCTTATACAGCACATATTAGATTGATTGTCATAATGTACCTTATTTTAGTTTGTAGTAACTTTTATTTTAAATGGCTGACTTTTGAGATATTTGGAGTGCAAATATGCGAGCTTAATGTTGGCAACCAGGTCAAAAATCTGAAATTGTATGCTTATGCAGTAAGAAGTTATATTAAATTGACTCAGTATTCCCTTCACTGCATCAACACATGCTTAATAATTGGATTAGTATCTAAGTTAGATATGAGTCTTTAATCAAATGTAGATAAGTATGCATGTCTGCCTTTATGAGTGAATGGGTCCAAGCATGAAACCCGTCTATAGGCAAATTATCTAGCCACTTAAGGCATACATATATACCCAACATAAGAGTGACAAGAACAAATAACACCAAGTTACCCCACTGGACTGTACAATCAGCAGAAACTAGTAGTAGAACTGTTTAATAACCAAATTCAAAGAGTTATATATCAAGGGTCCGGGCGCAATAACCAACAAATCCATCTTAATATAATGTATTGTTTCGCTTTCCAGTTAGAGCATCACTTTCATATTGAGTACGGTATTATATAGGGGATGTGTCAATTTGTACGAACAAACAGATTTGATTCTCGGAATGGTGGCAGCTTCAGCTCAAACGTGGTAGTCATGGTTTTGTTTGAGGCTGGATGGCAATTGTTGGGTTTTGCGCCTGAACTCTTCATAATTATGTTCCTTTCACTTCTTGCCATAAGACTATAAAGTTGAGTGTGGTCTGTCACTTGGATCGGATTGAGTAGTTTCTCAATGGTTGTCACATGCCCCACCTAGTAGCAGAGATTGACAACTAGCTACATCCGCATCACTGTGAAAGGTTTGTGTTTCTTTTTCTATATCCCTTATCTACGTCTGCTATCCTGGTAGGCTCAGTGTCTGAAACATCCACAAGAAAACAACAATTTACTCACATGGTTTCTTTAACCTCAACATAGTTGCTACAGGCACATATACATAGTCTGGACTGGCTGGTGGCAGTGGTGAAAGAGAGAGGGCATGTGACCTGCACCCTTATTTATAGGTTTTAATCTGGGTATCAGTCAGGTGACCCTAGCTTGTAGCCGGCAGCCCATTGGCTGCAGAGGACCAATGAAGCCCGGTACCCGTCAGGTGACCTAGTTAGCTGGTACCCAGCAGCCCATTGGCTGCAGAGTACCAATGCAGCTGGGTATCAGTCAGATGAACTAGTTAGGGTACCCGGCAGCCTATTGGCTGCATAGCACTAAATAAAAGTCACCCCAAAATTCCCACCTATTTTACAACTGCCTCTGTGACAAGGCTGCTAAACAAAACATGAGACAACGTGTCTGTGGGCTGGCTTATGGAAACAGCAATATGATTTTACTTTCAAATAAACTGAATATATTGTTCCAATACTTATCCAACGCAACCCGCTATTTTTGGGGTAAATAATTCATTAAATCACATAGGCTCTAACATTTGATTAGATTGACAAAACAGCCTCCTGATTTGGCACCTAAGCAAAACAAAAGCAGATGTTTGCGCGCGCTATGCTTGCTACATTTGTTTAGGTTTGGTCATGGAATCTTTGTCTATTAAAGCTGCATAGTCTGATGGAGAATTCTAAATTTCAAAACCAAAAGAATTACTTAGATTTGATTCTACATATCTAACTTAGATACTGATGCCGTTATTAAACATTTGGCACCCCATAGCAGGGAAAACTGAGGAAATTTAATTAAATATGTTACTGCAGAAGCACATGGTGTCAGAGTTTTGGCGTGCTTGCCAATATTATTTGTGCATGGTTGCACTTCAGATATCTCAAATTAACATACGATAGATTATATCGATCAACCTAATTGATTTATCTCAGAAAATGACAGAAACTCAAAACCAGCGGACAATGCAACTTCAGGCCTCCTTTACTCACTTTAACACCATACCACCAAGATTAAACCCTGTAGCCGCCATTTTCTCTTCTTTTCATTCTCTCCCAAGTCCTCAACTCTATGGCAACAGAGATAAACATGGCATGCTTGAATTACTACCAACACAGCTTGTTCATTGTTTGGTTAATTCCTCCTGAAGCAACATTAGCTCGGATTTAGGCAGTGTTAGGGTTTTTTTTAAAAACATTTATACTGCTTATCATGGATAAGGTCTGAATAGACTTGCTTTCGCCATTAGAGAGTTGGTCGATAGAAAGCCCGAGGCTACACTTTTACTGACCAAATGGATTTTTAACATCCCACACCATATAGACATGGTATGAGAGTGTAGTGGCCCACAGCCCTCTGACTCTCACTCACACGCTCACACACGGAAGAACACCAAGATTCAATCAGTGTACGCTTCAACCTGGTTTATTGAACCATCTGCTCTCCACGGCGTCAGTAGTTGTCTGACCCGCCCCCTGACTCACCAGATCCCACATCAACTCTATAGGTTTCTGTGGGTGGGGGGGGGGGGGGGGGGCACAGTAGAGGGCAGCCCAGTCGGGGTCTGCCCGGTGGCTAGCCTTGCCGCCACTAGCGCAGTGTAGTGGAACTGCGCAAGTGTATGGCGTAGTCTCCGCTGCTACCACGTGGTAGTAGAGCTCATGTACAGATTACTACAAGAGCAACTGGCATTTGATGACGCTGTAAGTTATACACAGCGGTGGAAATCCAAATTGCCAGAGGTGATGGCATGGGGAATCGAATGACCGATCTTCTGATGCTCAACCCAGAAAAAAGCCAGACACTCTAACCACTCCGCCACAGAGAACACACATTCACCGCTCCTATTCTGACTAGGGGTGAAACTTGTATCTAATTTACAATCTAATGCTCTTCCTCCCAACCGACGCCTACATCCTCCTCACACCCTTTGCCAGTGCTCCTTGCCCTTTCTACAGTCAGCTAACTGTGCCATCTCCAACGCTGCCTGCCATGAAGGATAGTCTCTGTAAATATTACATGAGCAGCTTCATCCACACCGTCCTATATTCCATCAGTGTGCTCGGCTTAAATATCTGGAAATCTGGATTTTACACACAAAAAGTATTTTTTAAATGTTGTAATCCGCCAAACTTGCACACGACTATGGAGTCACCATGAGAGCACACTGTCAGTTGCATGTAGATAGCCATTATGATATGGCGTCAGGTGTGACCAAGACAGAAAACACCACTGAGATTATAAACAGACAAAGAGCAGAACAGGCGAAAAAAGCCATTTTCCAATCACGTCTGGGATTGCCTGATATCGTCCATATTACAGTGACTAGCAAGTGCAGGGAAGTGCAGTCACCTCCACAGGTGAAATACTACATATACATGAAGGATGGAAAGTTGATTGCACCAGGGAACCTAGATGGACCAGTGTTCAGGACACTAGCCCCTGAATGGCAGAAGTGTGGGTTGGCACACCACTCATGCAAAGAGACTAGCAAAGTAGCTCCTTGCCTGGAAAGTCAGTACAGACTTGGTTGTGAACCTGGGGGGAGGGGGCGGGCTGCAGATATATTAGCAATTAGGCCCCACAGCACCTAAGATGGTGGGACCCTGGATGGAGCTGATGATTATATCAGACACTGCATCATGTTGGCGCCAAAATGCATAGTTAACTAGGTTCTTTTGGATCTGTATTTTCTGCGATCAGCGGGCTCTCCTTCACTAGAACAAACCGGAAGTCATTCCAACTGAGGCCACGATCCGGAGTTCTAACAACCTAACCACTGCTAACCCATTCCCCAGGCGCGATGGCCGAATCAAAAGAGCGCGGGCCTCGCGTTCGGAATGTCGGGAGTTTGGTTCCCGGTCAATTCAAACCAATGACTTATTAAATTGATACTTGTCGCTTCCTAGCCTGGTGCTCGGCATTAATAAGATAGGGCAAGGACTGGTTAGCTCAGTATCAGGATAATGTGACTGGGTGGGGATATCAGGTCATGGTGCCGGTGGCCTGATTTCCCAGGTGGGTAGCACTATAAAGTCACCACAAGTGTGCACTGTCACAAGTCGATACCCATCCTAATATGACCTTAGATGTTGCCAGGATGTTAAACTCCAACAACCAACCAATGAAAGCTAACCCATTCAACCATTAATACCAGAGAAAACACCTGCCTCTCTCCGCTCACCAACAACGTAGGTCATAACCATCCATGCACTTGCAATAATTAACATATAAATTATCACGCAGTTTGTTTCTGCTAAATTACCACAAGGCTAGAATATGCAAAGCAGACAATTAGATCGAGCCGGCTAATGCAAATTAAGCAAGAACACATGTACAATGCAATCTCTCCAACACCTCTTCCCTTCTCCTATGCCATACCATCAATATAAATATTTTGTTGTTATTATGAAATACCATTAATATAATTATTTTTTTGTTATCAATATTTTTTCAGATTGTTGTTGGTACATTCCTTGAGTAACAGGGAAAATTTCAATCACATCAATTGGTCTTCCTCATTCCATGGCTCCTTTCCCTATCCTAATAATGCCGAATGCCAGGCTAGGTAGCGACAAGTATCATTTTTTAAGTCATCGGTATAACTCACCTATGGTTTGAACACAGGGGTTAAAATCCCATGGCCTACCAAAATTGTAAGCGGGCGCTCAACTCAATTGGCCATTCCATTATATATGAACAGAATTCCATTTCGTAAGCACTGACAAATAAAATGTTACCACAACAAGGACAAAAGGACTTGGACTATTGCACTGCCACCTGGTGTGGTCATCCAGTGAGACCACACACTCCTTGTCACTGAGTCACTCACTCCTGGGCAGCGAACCCTAAGTGCACAATGAAGTCTGTCACCCTTTGTTAAACTGCACCCACCCACCGTCCTACAAACAGTCAAATGGCTAAATACAGATGCGGTGACCGAATCGATTCAAGTTCAAGCTTCCCATGCGCAATGTCGGGAATTTGAAATGTTTTGGAGTCAAACGAATGACTTACAAATTTGATACTTGTTGCTTCCTAGTCTGGTGCTCAGCATTACTAGGATAGGGCAAGGAGTAGGTAGCTCACTATCAGGATAATGTGTCTGAGTGGGAAATTGGGACACGGTGCCAGTTTCTGCAGTATGACGTCGCCATGAATGTTCACTGTCACAAATTGGTACCCATCCTGATATGACCCTAGATGTTGCCAGATAGGAAAACAAAAACACAAACCAAAGCAAACAATGGTGCTGACTCTTTTTTAGTCCACACCCACCGTCCCTATTTTCAACTTCCGCAGTTGGTGCCGGAGGAACTTCAAAGTAGCATCCCTTGTATCGCTTAAACCTTATTTACAACTCATCTCATAGCATTGCATAGTCTGATGAAAGCATCACATTTTCACAAATATAGCAAGTATCTAGATTTGATTCTACAAATGCCACTTAATATTCCATACATTTATGCCTTAAGAAATGCTTAATAAGTGGCTCAGGATATGAGTGAATTTAAGAGAACCTGTTACTGCAGACCTCTATGGTGTCAGACTTTTGACATGCTTGGCACAATTAATGTTGCATGTTCGCACTTCAAATATCTCAAAACGTTACTCATTTAACCCTCTAGTAACCAACGTATCACATACGATACAAATATTTCCTGATCACCATAGCCAAAGCACTTGTTATTAATGTACCCTTTTAAAATCTTCCAGATCAATTTACTCGCATAAATGCTTATTCAGTAGATATACTTTTTATAATATCTGGCAGAAACTCATTGGAGTATGCAACTTTAAGGATGGAATCTGGCAAACAGAGCACAAAATCAATAGCGCAAAGTCATGATGCATTTGAAAGAGCACCTGTAATGTGTTTTGTCCGCTCATGGCGCTGTTCTATATGATGAACACCTTCCCCCCCTTGTGCCTTACTCAGCCGCCCCCCCCCACCCCACCCCAACCCCACAACCACCCCCACCACCACCACCACCACCACCCCCCTCTCACCACCACCACACAATCCCTCCCTACAAACCACCGGGAGCGGTAGAGCGCGGGCCTCACGGGCGGGAGATCTGGAGTTTGGTTCCTGGTCGAGTCAAAACAATGACTTATAAAGTTGATACTTATCACTTCCTAGCCTGGCGCTCTGCATTAATATGATAGGGTAAGGACTGGTTTGCTCAATGTCAGGATAATGCGACTGAGTGGGATATTGGGTCATGATACCAGTGGCCTGATTTCCCAGTGAGGCAGCACTATATATAAAATCGTCATGAGTGTGCACTGTCACAAGTCGGTACCCATCCTGATATAACCTTCAATGTTGCCAGGACATAAAACTCCAACAACCAACTACCCTTACAAAGCACCCGCTCTGTTGGTCGTTCAACATGCTACATTACTAGACCTAGTAGAACCCTGTGTGGCATTCTTTAATTATTGAAGGTGAGCAGAAAACCAGAGGCAGCTTGTGTGGAAGGGTTGGCGGTGGTGGATCGTTAGTTAAAGTTGCATACTCCGATGGTTTTGAATTTCTGTATTTTTTCTGAGATAACCATATTAGATCGATCAATAGTATCTACTTTACATTAGTTCAAAGTTACTTTTATTTTAAATGGTCAACTTTTGCGATATTTTGAGTGCAAACATGGAAAATTAGTTTGGGCAAGCTTGCCAAAACTCTGACGCCATAGACTTCTGCAGTAACAGGTTCTGTTAAATTGACTCAGTATTGCCTTATACGCAGAAACAAATGCTTAATAAGTGCATCAGTATCTAAGTTAGATATGTAACATCAAGTCTAGATATTTGGTTTGGTTTGAAAATGTTATATTTCATCGGACTATGCAGCTTTAATTCGAGTCATGGATATACACACCCCAGGGTGAATAGGCACGGTGAAGGTACATTGATCTTTCCTACATGCAGGTGCTTCACGGCCTGCAAAATGGCCACCATTCAAAACACGCTGGCGGAGACAAGCTGATGTTGTAAACAGCTTTTCAGGACTGAGTTGGGGAGTGCGGTGACGATGTCAGTGCCAGTGGACAAATTACAGCATCGATCATTGAGTTTTGATATTGCACAATATGGTGGGGTTCACTGGACGGGGGGGGAGGGGGGGAGGGGGATTGGGTGGGGGCACCATTTTCGAGGTGAGCGACAGCTTAAGTTGTTCTAACTAGCGTGACGTCAGGAACTTCTCGGAGGCGCCTCGGAGGCGTACCTTGAATGCGGTGGCCCTGATCACAAAGGACGCCTTTAGATGCTGCCACCTATATGCAACGGCCTGAACTATAGCCACGTCGGCGATTGACCCGCCACCCAGAGACTAAGCCTATAACCTCGGCAGCGGCCGCAGAACTTTGATTCAGTTAAGCCGTGTTTACACGGGCGAGTTAAAACGGCTCATATAATGCGCCTTGCCTAGTTCGCCTTACATTCGCCGTGTAAACGCACCGCTGAAGCGGATTAGGCCTGATTTGCTTCATATGATTCGCTTTATAAATACCTGGTCCCGAGGTGGTTTATTTGAAGCGATTCAGTTGGTTCCTGGGCGGCGATAGGGTAAAACAGCAGTGCTCGCCGGCTACAGGCAGAACTAAGGCTGCTGGTTCCTGGCGCCGAAACACTTTCAAACTTGGTCCGTGTAAACGCACCACTACATCGCTTCATATAATTCGCTTTGCCTGATTCGCTTTACAATTCCCCGTGTAAACACGGCGTACATCCAGAGGAGCTGGACAGTCAACGTCTTCCCTTGTCTGCTACTAACATGTTCCGTCCCACCACACCCAAACTTGACATGTGAAGCTATTTGGGTTAAGTGTATGTGAACCGCCATTTCAATGTCCTGGTTCAGGAAGAAATGACATTGTAACGGTTCTCTCATATTATCAAAAACTAAAATAAATGCCACTATATAAGCAATAACAGTCTCGTGTTTGTTCAACTATGCAGCTTTGTAACCTTGTTTGTTTGTTTGTTTGTTGTTGTTTTACGTCCTAGCAACATCTAAGGTCATATCCTTGACCTATGCCATTACTATATGAGCAGACCCAGCTATAGAGGTATTACTGATCGTTGACTTCCTCAAGTTAATCCATATCTACTATGCACAAGTGGGAATAACGACTGGTTGATTGTATTAGGGAGTCTAGAGCCGTGTTTACACGGGAGAGTTAAATCGCTTCATATAAATCGCCTTGCCTAGTTCGCCTCACATTCGCCGTGTAAATGTGACTCTGAGGCGGATTAGGGCTGATTCGCTTCATATGATTCACTTTATGTAAACCACCTTGCGAGGTGGTTTATATGAAGCGATTCAGCTGGTTCCCGGGCGGCGATAGTGTAAAATAGCGGTGCTCGCCGGCTACAAGCTCAGGTGTAACTTTCGCTGATGCCCTGCAGTGTTAGGGACCGATTAGGCCAAAATCTATTGAATACGATCATATTTAACAGAATTACATACTCAAATAATGAAATTTAATTAAATTAACCTTAAATTCCAAGCGATATTAACGTAGCAGCTTCATCGGCGTCGAATCGACGAGTGTAAACTAAACCAATAGCAGTGCTCGCCGGCTACAGGCGGAACACTAAGGCTGCTGGTTCCCCGCGCCGAAACACTTTCAAACTCGGTTGTGTAAACACGCCACTACATCGCTTCATATAAATTGATTTGCCTAATTCGCTTCACAATTCCCCGTGTAAACACGGCTTTGGTTATCCATAAATTGGGTATGTCCTCATATTAGACAAAGAGAGAGGGAGGGGGGGGGGCCCTAGGGATGATCATCTAAATGTGACATTTCGTGTAGTTATTTTTTCCGACGATAGGTGGCGCATCGGTAGTAGTGGGCCTAAACTGAGGTATTACAAGAGAACATGCAGTCACTTTGCAGACCCTGACACTGAGCCAACCAGTCCTTGTCCTATCCTAATAATGCCGAGCGCCTGGCTAGGAAGCGACAAGTATACATTTTTAAGTCATTGGTTTCACTCGATCAGGGTTCAACCACACGAACCCATGGTTTCGGATCCCCCGATCTCCCAAAACAGGAGACGGACACTCAACTCATTCGGCCATTCTGCCTGGTTGGTTCATTCGTTGTTTCAGCAGTGAATAACAGGGTTAGTCACAGCATGCACACAATGAGAGTTACTGCTCAGGAAACACAGAAGATGGGGCGCCAACGGAGAGCTGTCACTTGTCTTTGACTCCCAATCTGTCACTGAGGCAGACAAGTAACAAGACACCGTTGAAACATCATACCCTGCAGCCAAGCACGTCATGTATTGAAACAATTCACTCTAACTGCCAAAACCTGCAGCCTATGGGTGTAGAAAACAAGATGGTAGAGGTAATCAATTATTCTCATATCTGGCTGGGTCAAAAAGAAGCGCATGCCACTAACCTTGTATACTGTTTGGCATTTTGAAATGCGATCTTACTATAAAAAGGTTCTAGCTGACAAAATGGTGCTTTCGAGATAATGAAGACTGGAGCTGTGTAACTGCATGATAGCAAAGCAGGTAGAACAATGTTATGTTTAATATATCTCAGTGAAAAAATACCAGTTGAAAAACAGTTATGTAACTGCATGATAGCCTTCTGTAGATAGAACATTTTTACATCCATAATACCAATTCGGTCACTTTGTCAGATAGAACCTTTTCATAGTAAGGTCACAAAATTGGTAGGACAGGACAATGATGATGTTTCATGATAATGTAACTGAGTAGGATAATAGGGCATGCTGCCAGTTGTAACACCAAGAAACAAAAGATTTAATTACCAGATTTACTGGAAACGTATCTTTATTTTACTAAATCGTAAATGCCACTCATACTTGAGTTCGCGCTGTAGTTCCTTGGTTGCAAGATAGATAGCGCACCATGTGGTGATTGAGAGGCTCCCGGGAAAGCGCGAGAATCCTGAGATTTGAAAGTTGATTAAAAAATGTTTTGCTTTGGTGTTTTGACCTTATTACAGTATAACCCCTTTAAACCAAACTTGAAGGGACCCTAGAAATTTGTTTGGATTAACCGATCATTGGTTTAACCAAACTTTGACTTTGACTTGGCTTTGGCAAAAACGGGGGTGCATTGTGCATGTTGGCCCGAGGCTAACATGAGTAATTTGCTCACGAGGCTGCTGTCTGTTTACCTTTCCTGCTAAATCGCCCTCTCCGTTCTCACTCACTTTGCTTCTGGCACTGCTACACTGCACACCGTTTCCCCACCCACCCACCCTCTTTCTCGGGGGGTGAGCGCTGATCCCCGACATGTTACTACCCATCTCTGCATTGGGCTGAACTTCCTGGTTATGCATTCCAGTCAGCATATGTTTACTGGCCTCTGTCGCCGCCTGTTACATCCTTGAACACCTGCCAAGGTCCGACTTGTTTTTATTAAATACTTTATTTAATCCACTTGCTGCTTCTGTTTCTGTTCTCCTGTTCTTTCATTACAGCCGAGTGTAGCGAATTATGAATGTACAATTTATGGGGACACTATGATTATTGTTTTTTTATGTATATACAGTTTAACCCCATTAAACCAACCTCAGTTAAATCAAATGATCGGTTAATCCAAACTTTTTTCGGCGACCTGGCAAAATACCACCATTTATCTTTTTTTTTAAAGTCTCAGATGACCTTAAAACCACATGAAAGTTCGATTTAACTGTACCGGAAGTGGCCTGGGGCCGAAATTTTGTTTGGATTACCCGATACTTTTGATTAACTGACTTTGGTTTAACCAACTTTTTTATATGAAAAATGGTAGTATTTTGCCGGGCCGCCGAAAAAAGTTTGGATTAAGCGATCGTTTGGTTTAACCGAGCTTGGTTTAACAGGGTTGTACTGTACATTCTTAGTAACCCACATTCTCCACGCCGACGGGCTCAGAAGGATGGATTCGCGAGGTGAGACTGTAGATCACATGGGTCCAGTTGTGTGGGGTGGCTGTATACACTTGGTCCCAGTAGTAGAAGTACGGGGAGTGATAGTGTTGAAATACCAATGTGCCCTGCAGCTAACCCTTAGATTATAAGGATCCGTTTATAATTCCCGAAAAGTCGAAGCCGAATGCAGAGTACACAGGAGGAGCAACATCTAAGGTCATATCAGGACGGACCAGGGGACGAGGATTCCACACTGATAGAGCAGTGAGATAAAATAGTGTCATGATACCGAGTGGGGAAGCACTATAAACCGCTATGATTAGTATGAGCACCGTACTGTCACTAATTCGCTACCCATCTTAAAGGTGCATAGTCCGATGGTTTTGGATTTCTGTCATTTTTCTGAGAGAAATATATTAAATTGATTGTCACGATCTACCTTTATTTAGATTAAAGTATATTCGATTTAAAATGGCTAACTTTTTAGATGTTTCAAGGGTAACAATGTAAAATTAGTTTTGGCAGGCATGCTAAAACTCATGGCAGCATGGGCATCTGCGGTAACAGGTTCTATTAGACTCACTCAGTTATCCATTCTACATGGCAACAAATGTTTAATAAGTTGATTGATTGATTGATTGATTGGTGGTTGTTTTACGCCGTGTCGGCAGCATAGGCCATATTCACAGCGAGAAATGTTTGTTTTTTGTTCAAACCATCGCTTTTACATGTAAAAGCAGACAATCAATTATGTGCCAATAGACACTCATTAAATTAGAAAGCTCACAATCATATATTTGTGGTCAAGGGAAACAAATTCCCATAGAAAAAGAAAAGTTTTATTAATAATTGATAGAATCTATTTAGTAAACTATATGAGGTGGTACAGTCCAGCTGCCCTCAAAAAGGCTAAAATGTTTTCCTGTTTTACCTTAGTAAAAAGGTCATGCATACTGTCTGCAGTGTAGAACTGTTGGCGCAGGGCCAAAAAATCAAGGCAACTTAGTAAAATGTGTTTGAGTGTCAGAGGGGACTGACACTCAATACATTCAGGGGGAGGTTCCCCCTTGAGCAGAAAAGCATGTGTAGGCCACGAGTGGCCAATACGGCAGCGGCTAAGGACCACTTGGTCCCGTCGACCTCCCGCATGAGTCTGTGGTGGCTTTCCCAAAGATGGTTCAATTTCTTTAAGTTTATTAATGTTTTCATCCCACTCATGTTGCCATTTGGATTTTATGTGGGTGGCTATTAGTGGTTTCAGATCAGAGTGAGGGATCAGACACGGTTCAAGATCACAGTTCAGGGCCTTCTTCGCAGCCCGATCAGCTCATCAGTCCAGAAACAGCCAGGAGGCAAGAGAACGAATCACTGTATATAACATAGTTAGTGTGGTTGGATACCTCGATACACTCCAGCGCGAGAAGGAGTGTTCGGGCTTCTGCAGTGAAAATCGAGCTCTGATCGGGCAAACGTACACCAACTTTTTCCTGTTGGCAGACTGCCGCAGCAGATACCCGGCTTTGGTCTTTCGAACCATCAGTGTATATGGAGAGGTGGTCTGCAAACTGGCCTTGAATCTCTGCATGCAGTCCTTGGTACTCGAGTGGATGTGTCCCAGACTTCCTCAGTTCCGTGAGTCGGAGGATAACCGATGGCTTTCTCAACGACCATAGGGGATGTTCTGGGACTTTGGCATCCTCCAACACGTCCAAATCCACGCCCAAGGCCTCCAAATGACATTTCATTCGGAGCCTCATTGGCCGGATGTAATTTGGCCTGGCTTCATACCTGGATTTGTCATGTTGCTCGAATACCCAATTGTCTGCAGGATTCAATGCATTAGTTTTTATCTTGACTACATATTGCATGGCCAGTTTGATTCTCCTGGTGTTAAGTGATGGTTCATTGGCTTTGACGTAAAGGCTCTGAACCGGTGAGGTGCGAAAGGCCCCAAGGGCCAGGTGCAGTCCCTCGTGGTGGATCGTGTCTAGCAGCCCAATATATGATTTCCTTGCGGAACCGTATACTATGCTGCCATAATCCACTTGTGACCGAACCAAGATTCTGTACATGGAGAGCAGAACATCTCTGTCCGCTCCCCACTCTGAGCTGGACAGCACCCTCAGAATATCCAGCACTTTCAGGCATCTTGTTTTCAGGTACTTTATATGTGGCACAAAAGACAGTTTTGCGCCGAGAATGAGGCCCAGAAATTTGGTTTTCTCAACGACTTTAATGGGATCCCCATCCAGGGTCAGATCCGGTTCCGCATGTATTCTACGCAGTAGGCAGAAGTGCATGCAGACTGTTTTGGTCTTGGAGAATTTGAAACCGTTCAGAACTGACCATCGATGGATCCCATTTATGCTTGGTTGTAGCTGTCTCTCTATGACATTCATGTTATCACCGCTGTAATATAAAACAAAGTCGTCCACGAAAAGACTACAGGAGACCCCCCGCTTTACAGCAGCAGAAATACCATTGACCTTGATCCCGAAAAGGGTCACGGCCAGTATGCTGCCTTGAGGTACTCCTAGTTCCTGTGAGTGTAGGCTGGAATAGGTAGTCTTGACACGGACGCGGAAATACCTGAAGGCTAGAAAGTTCCTGATGAAAATTGGCAAGTGGCCACGAAGGCCAATCACATGAAGATCCTCCATGATGCCATGCTGCCACGTTGTGTCATAGGCTTTTTTGAGGTCAAAAAAGACAGCCACAACGTGCTCCTTCTTAAGGAAAGCATCTCTTATGAAGGTCTCCATGCGCACCAAATGGTCGAGGGTGCTGCGGCCCTGTCTGAAGCCACATTGAAGGTTGGACAGGTGGTGTCCTGACTCCAGTAGCCAGATGACGTAGTTGTTTACCATGCGTTCCATGGTTTTACAGATGCAGCTTGTGAGGGCTATGGGACGATAGTTGTGGGCTTCATTCTGGTCATTACCAGGTTTGGGAATCGGTATTACTGTCGCCTCCCGCCAAGAGGCGGGGACGACACCCGACTCCCAGATGTTGTTGAAGAGTTGAAGCAACAGTCTCAGTGCATGTTCAGGGAGATGTTTCAAAAATTGATAATGAATTCCATCAGGTCCAACTGCTGTGTCATGTGAGCTTTCCAAAGAACACCTCAATTCACCCATACTGAATGGGGAGTTGTAGTGCTCGTCGCCATCGGAAGAAAAGTCCAAGAGCTTTCGCTCTTGGCGTTCCTTGACGGCCCGACAGCTCAGGAGGCAGTTTGCCAAAGACGAGTTTCCAGCAAAGGTGCGAGCCAATTCTTCACTTATTTTGTCGAGTGATGTGAGAATGGTGCCATTGTGTTTCAAGTGCTGCACGACAGAAGAATCACCTCCCCTTCATTTGATTCTCCTGATCATTGTCCATACTTTGCCCAATGGCGTGTGCATGGTGATGCTAGAAACAAATTGTCTCCAACACTGCCTCCGCACTTCTTTGATTGTTCTGCGAGCGCGAGCGCGCAGAATTCTAAAGAGCGCTAGATTTTCAGCAGTCGGTCTCCTGTGGAATTTACGCTGAGCTTTCTTTCGTTCCTTAAAAGCCCTCCTACAGCCGTCATCTAACCATGGAGGCGTCAAACGTTTGGGAGTCGCCAAGGTCTTCAGAACAGTTATCTCCCCGATCCATCTCAGCATCTCAGTGAAGGCATCGATATCACTGATGACTGGAGTGAACTCCTCGTGACATAGGGTCTGGAAGGTGGGCCAGTCGGCTTTAGAAAGCCGCCAGCTCCTGTCTCGCTCTACAGGAGATGCCCCCCCGTAATTAAAATAATTGGGAAGTGGTCGCTCCCACAGAGGTCATCCCAGACCCTCCACGAAAAGTCCAGCGCCAGTTCTGGTTCTACAATGCTGAGATCGATGGCGGAGTATGTTCCGTAGCCGGGATGCAAATATGTGTATGAACCATCGTTCAATACACACAGAGCATGAGCGGCCACAAGGTCCTCAATTCTCTTGCCTTTAGCGTTCCTATTGTCCCCCCCCCCATAATGGGTTGTGGCCGTTAAAGTCACCCATAAGTAAATATGGGGACGGTAACTGGTCCACAAGGGCATCCAGTTCTTGTAAAGTGAGAATGGAGCTCGGAGGAATGTAAATGGAACAGAGAGTTAGTCTTATGCAGCGTCAGACGAACAGCTACAGCCTGTAGTGTTGTGTCTAATGCCACTGGCATACATACCACATCACGTCTGACCAAGATGGAGGTGCCGCCAGTGGCTCGGTCTCCATCTGGTGCATGCTTGTTATGAATGGTGTAGCCTTTAAGACTACAACTCTCAGAAGCTTTTATATAAGTTTCTTGTAGGCAAACAGCGAGTGGATTGAGGTTGCAACAAAGAAGAGAACTCTTCGATGTTGCTCCTAAAACTGCGGCAGTTCCATTGAATAAGAGATGCACCTGTCACTGTCATTTTGGAGCAGTGACAGGTGTTCTCCCCTTCGCCTTTGGTTTGAGGGAAAGACTTCGACTGCGGGTTTCCACACTCTCAGGCACCTCAATATCAGCCAGCGCCCGATATCTATTTGATGTTAAGTTTTTTTAGATCGATGACCCCCTTTAATAAGTGCAACAGTATCTAAGTTAGATATGTAGAATCAAATCTATATAGTATTTTGGTTTTGAAAATGTGATGCATCATCGGACTATGCAGCTTTAATATAATCTCTCTTTCCCCAAGGTTAAAAGGGTGCTAGTGTTACTGCGTTGTTGTTTTTTTTCTCGAAGAAACGCTGAGGACTCAAAGTAAAAAAGATTGGTTGGGGGGTTGTTGGAGTTTTACGTCCTGGAAACATCTAAGGTTATATCAGGACGGGTAACAACTTGTGACAGTCTCCCCTCATGACAACTTCATAGTGCTGCCACACTGATGAGACTAGGCTATCAGTACCATGATCCGATATCCCACTCAGTCATATTATCCTGACACTGAGCCAACAAGTCCTTGTCCTATCCTAATAATGCCAAGCGCCTGGCTAGGAAGCGACAAGGTTCAATTTTTAAGTCATTACTTTGACTTGACCAGTGTTCCAACCCATAGATTCTAATCCCATGATCTACCAATGTGGGAGACGGACGCTCAACTCATTCGGCCATCAGTCTGGTCAATTAGAAAAGAAGACAGCGACACCTTCCGAGAAACTCAGCTTCACATTAATCAGACATGGTGCTTAGCACTATAATGGAGGAGAGAACCTGGGGTGCCTTGCTTTAATGCTCCCTAATTTGGGTAACAGTAAGGTGAGTTTACTTTCAGGTAATTCTACCCCTGGCACCACGGCTACTGACATAAGTGTGGTAGTTGCCTTTCCTGCCTCCAGGGAGAGCCACCAGGTACTAAGTTACACCAGGGGCCATATGCATGAAGCAGTGTTAGCGCTCCAAACCTGTGCTTAGCGGCGATCTCCGGGTTAGCGGGGAAAAGTCGGTATGTATGGAGCAGTGTTAGGGAAACTCCATGAGTTTAAAGTCGTCGACGCTAACCCCAAACCATATCAAGTTTACCATGAGGGTTAGGGACCGATTAGGCGCAAATCTATTCAATGCGATCATATTTAACAGAATTACATACTCAAATCATGAAATTTCATTAAATTAACCCTAAAATCGAACCATTATTAATGCTACCACCGCATTGGCGACGTTATTCATATTGTCAAATCGACGAATGTAAAGTAAACAAATCGCCGCCGCCGCAGCGACGTCGATATCCATACTGTCGAAATCAACAAAACATCACCGCCGGCACATCGGCGGCAATGTATTAGGCCCAAATCTATTCAATGCGATCATATTTGTCAAATTTACATACGCAATAAGTGAAATTTAATCAGATTAACCCTAAAATCGAACCGTTATTAACGCTGCCGCCGCATTGGCGGCGTTATTCACATTGTCGAATCGACGAATGTAAAGTAAACAAATCGCCGCCGGCGCATTGAGGTGAAAGGTTAACTAATGCCACCGCGCTTTGTACCCATACATGCCCCGTGACACATCTGGAACACCCGCGTTAGATAACCCGGGACCCGCCGTTAACACTGGAGGTGATAAAACTTTGTCCATGCATACGGGCCCTGGTGGATATACATCGAATGACAAAATTGTACATGAGACTGTCTCAAAAGGTGCTAAGCAATATGGGACAAAACTTTGTCCATAGTAACGATCAACACACTATCTACTTATGCACTTCCTCAGGATAAACTGATTTGTTTTTTACATGGTGTTTCATAATTCTAATAGAATACATAATGATTTGAAGCAAATGTCCTTGTGTTTTCAGTGTAACCGTTTCTGGGCTGTTTTGTGTCAATCATTAGTATGGACAAAAAAATTAAGAGCTAGCACCTTTTGAGACAGGCTCACATACATGTAGGCGCATAATACTAATAGTTCAAGATGGAGGGTGGAGTGATTTCATGGGAACGGGATGTAGCTCAGGAGGTAGCGTATCCACCTGTGAGTGTGAAGGTGTGGGCCACCTGATCGATCCTGCTCAGTGGACACCTTTGCAGGTTGGGTTATTTTCGTTATCGTTGTATTGGAAGTCATTGCTGCGATATAACTGATACAAACAATGTACCTAACCCTAGCCCTAAAACCCTAAACCTTACCCTGACACGATGTAGAATCAAATCTATATAGTTTTTTGGTTTAACCTTAAAGTTACATAGTCCGATGGTTTTGAGTTTCTGACATTTTCTGAGATAAATATATTAGGTTGATCTTTATAATCTACCTTACTTTAACTTGAAGTAACTTTTATATTCAATGGCTAACTTCTTAGATATTTCAAGTGTAAACATGCTAAATTAATTTTGCCAAGCATGCCAAAACTCTGACACCATAGGTTTCTGCAGTAACATGTTCTATTAAATTGCCTCAGTAGTGCCTTCTATGTGGCAACAGATGTTTAATAAGTGCACCAGTATCTAAGTTATGCCCCTGTCACACTACGACGTGACTACGTCAGCGTAGGCAGAACGTGAAAATAATTATATTACGTCGACGTTATGGGCGTAATATGCAAATTGTGGACGTGAGCGTAACGTGAAAGTAACGTTGGTGTACGTCGTGACCTTACTGTAACGTGACAACGTTAGGGGGGAGGGGTAATTGGCGACGTGACCGGGCGTTAGTGTAACGTGAGCGTAACGTCGCCGTAACGGGTGCGACGTGGACGTAACGTGACCGTAACGCCACCGTAACGACAACTGACCGTAACGTGACCGTAACGTGACCGTAACGTGACCGTAACTGACCGTACTGGAACCGTACTACCGTAACGGCAAAATGCTGGCCACACGTTGCTCCCACCCGGGCCGTCGGTCTGATGTGACATAACGTGACTCTAACGTCATTTACGCTGCTATAACGATCGCGGAACGTCTACCTAACGTCATTGTGACGTCATCCCGACGTAATGGCTTCACGTCGAGATATGTCGAAAGTTTTGAACAGGTCCAAAACCTTGACGCTCCACGTAACACGACGTAACATGACGTAGCTCGACGTCACTCTAACGTCATTATGACGTCATCATAACGTAACCCAACGTACGGCAACGTAATGACGAAAAATCGTCACGTTAGGCTCACGTTGGCTCGTTACGTCGTAGTGTGACAGGGGTATAAGATATGTAGAATGAAATCTAGATAATTGTCTTCATTTTTAAAATTTGATGTTTTTATTGGACTATGCAGCCTAACCCGCAACTGCTTTCCTCCAAAGAAATATGTCAGAATTAGCATAATGTTTGACGTCCAATAGCCGATGATACGAAACTCAATCGGCTCTAGAGCCATTGTTAAATGAAACACTCTTTTGAGTGACTTTATATGGGTCTCAGCCTTTGGCTTTGACCCATGTGAAATCATTATACCCACCCATGTTTTTATGCTTACAAGTGTGGAAAATTAGTATCATGAAGCCGATAGATCATAGTTCCATAGTGAGTCGCAAAATATATGCGTGAATGCACAGTAAAAACCGACAGTCGCTAATGGATGTTGGTTCGATTCCCGCTCGAGGCACAATATTTCCCAATTTCATCACCCCCGTGACAGTTATTTATCCCCACCCCCTCCTGACACAAAAAAAGATGGCAGTGTGGAAAGCTATTTGTACTGTGCATGTCTCACTTTGATAGGGGAGTGATTTCTATAACCGACAGACCAAGAGTCTCACATTATGCTAGCAAAGACCCCCACCCCACCCATAGCCGAGTACGGGGCGGGTTTGCTATAGTGTCGCCGCCTAGCGGTATTCACCAGCGACAGAAGAAACATGGATGCTGGCATGTTTACAATCCGTTAAGGGCCGAGCGTTGATTGTCGGCTGCCTCATTGCACGCTCTTCTGTTTGTGCTTCCTGTTGTTTTATCCCTTTGCCAAATCATATCGCCTTCTGAAATTAATGAAAAACAAACGTTGTAAGTCAGTCTGTAAGTTAAACGCGCATGAACATGTATGTTCTCTCCGCAAAATCAACCGCCGCGCGTATAATCGTGGCGCCACCTAGAGGGAAAGGATATGACTGTGCGTGAATGCCAGTTGACAGGTGCTACCGATAGAGGGAAGCCCGAACGAGCGACTTATTAGTTCAGGATCTAACCACGAGGTGGCGCCACTGTAGTACGAGCAGACCGGTGCGGGTTGGCCTTCAATATGATGCGCCTTTGTGAAGTTGGCCAGTTGTGCTTGTGAGATTAAACGGGACGCCTAATGGGGTTGGGCGCCCGATTTAAGTGTGGGCAGCTCCTTGGATTCGAAACCTTGGATTGGCTGAGCCAAACCAATGACTTGACAATTGATTATGGGCCTAGACTGGTGCACGGCACTGATATGATAGGATGTAGCCTAACCCTACCTCAACCCCTTATGTTTTTCATAATATGATATAAATGTGATGTCACCAGGTACTAAGCTACACCTGCGCTCGGAATTAATAGGATAGGGCAAGGGTGGTTATCTCAGTGTCAGGATAATCTGACTGAGTAGGATATCGGGTCATGGCAGCCTGATTTCCCAGTGGAGCAGCACTATATAGCCACCATGAGTGCGCACGAGTGTCAAATGTCGGTACCCGTCCTAATATGACCATAGATGTTGCCTGGAGTAAAGCCCCAACATATAATACATGCTGTCGGTATGCGAAAAGATTTTCATTACTTGACTGTGATTAACGCCTCAAAAGGAAGTCTCTGTTTAGTACCACGGTCCGAGCACATAAGTCCACACCAAGACATGTCTGACCACAAGAGTTAAACTCGCGGCAGCTCAACTTATGCATACTACATAAATATATAATTCCCCAACATATAATATGTATAATATATATGTGAATATATATTAATATACATCTGAATTACACGAGTATAAATTCGCGGAAGTATCACCTTATGTTTAGTAACACGGTCCGAGTATATAATGATCAACACTAAGCCTTGTCATGAGTATTTTAGTGAACCATGGCCCTGTAATAAAATAAATACAACTGCAATGCATGAAGGTAGCTGGCACAGTGTACTGGTAGTCAGCTGCTGGAGCGGGACGTAGCTCAGGCAGGAGAGTGTCCACCTGTGAAGCTGCCGGTCATCCGATCCATCATGCTCAGTGGAACCATTTGCAGCTTGGTGTATTTTCCATTCCAACCAGTGGTCCACAACAGGTTTATCAAAGTGTGTGGTATGTGCTGTCCTGTCTGTGTGAAAGTGCATAAAAACTACCCCTTGCTGCTTATCGGAAAGAGTAGCCTATGTGGTGGCAGCAGGTTTCCTCTAAAGAAATATGTCAGAATGACTATAATGTTTGATGTCCAATAGCCGATGATAAAAATCAATGCGCTCTAGAGGCGTCAGTAAATAAAGCTAGGTTTGTTTTGAAAGGCGACGGAGGAGTGTTGTCTTTAGGGGAGCAGGGTCATATTCGTTTTGGAGGCAGCAGTCGAAGGTCTGGATTAGAGTTGCATAGTTTGGTGGTTTTGAATTTATGCCAGATAATTCCGGGGCAAAACCCCGTAAACGGCAATCCAAACAATCAGCTAAACATTGGAATCAAATCTTTTTTTTTTAAATCAATTTTGTACATTCTTTTATTTTTCATTGCTCAATAATCATTTCAACACAACAAAAGTGGAATTAATGAGAATTCAAATTATCTCCAGGTACAAATCTTGTATTTTAATTCAATATTTGGATTGGCCTTTATGGGGTTTTGCGCCTGAACTCTGTTTATTATCTTAAAGCTGCATAGTCCGGTGAAAGCGTCAACTTTTCAAAACCACAATAATATCTAGATTTCGTTGTATGTATCTAACTTAAATACTGGTGCATGTATTAAACATGACTTGTGTTGCCACACAATAGGGAATACTGAGGCAATTGAATAGAACTTATTACTGACTTAAAGTTGCATAGTCCGATGGTTTTGAATTTCTGTATTTTTTCTGAGATAAATATATTAGATCGATCACTAGTATCTACTTTACATTAGTTCAGAGTTACTTTTATTTTAAATGGTAAACTTTTGAGATATTTTTAGTGCAAACATGGAAAGTTAGTTTTGCCAAGCTTGCCAAAACTCTGACACCATTTTTTTAATATTTCTTTTTTATTGAGGCTGTATTTATACTGTCCATAGCATATAAGCCCGGGTACCTAGACTTGTTTTTAATGCTGGCCAGTTGTAGTTTTGGTGTTATATTACCACACAGTGGCTGCTGATAAGTAATTTGATTGCCTGCATTTCAGTAGCAGATAGATAGTTGGTTGGTATGGTTAGTAGCCTATGTTAGTTTTTAACAATTGTATTGGCATATATGTATTTCATTTTGTTCTACTCTTATTACTAGACTAGCCTACTCCTATTTACATATCATAGGCTTGTACATAGCTGTGTGGTGTGTTATCTGGCAACTCTTGGCATGGGTACCTTCCATTGGGCGTCCCGCTGGTGGGCCCATACACTTAACAGGTTCTGTTAAATTGACTCAGTATTGCCTTCTACGCAGAAACAAATGCTTAATAAGTGCATCAGTATCTAAGTTAGATATGTAAAATCAAATCTAGTTAATTGATTTGGTTTTGAAAATTTGATATTTCATTGGACTATGCAGCTTTAATATTGACATGTATGCCGTGCCAGATGTTTAATATATAATAATAATAAGTGAACCAGTATCAACAGTGGATTTGTCAAATCAAAATATAGCTATGTTCCTTGATTTAGACAAAGGTATGATTTCCTTAGACTATGCCGCTTTAACCATAATGAAAATGCTATTTGAATCCAGCCCCTGCTCCCCCCCCTGCTCCCCCCCCCCCTCCCCTCCTCACACACAACACTCATCTAACCGACAACTTCCTTATTTGGGCATGCGCTACATCAAGCCTAGTCACACTTGGCCACGGTTTGGAAGTCAGCCCCTGGGAAATCAGGCCACAACACCATGACCCGCTATCCTCATCAGTCACATTATCCTGACACTATGACTGCTATGGACAGCATAAATACAGCCTCAATAAAAGAAAAAACAAAAAAAACAAAAACAAAAAAAAAACTAACTAGCTAACAGGGATCGGAACGTAGCTCAGGCGGTAGAGTGTACACCAGTTTGTACACCAGTGAAGGTTTGGATCATCTGGTCGATCCTGCTTAGTGGACAAATTTGCAGTTAGCACTATTTTCCATTCCAACCAGTGGTCCACGACTGGTTCATCAAGGGCTATGGTATGTGCATTGCTGTCTGTGGGAAAGTGTATCAAAAAGACCCCTTGGTGTTATCGGAAAGAGTAGCCTATATGGCGGCAGCGGGCTTCCTCCAAAAATAAATATGTCGAATGACCATATGTTTGATGTCCAATAGCCGATGATAAAAATCAATGTTTTCTAGAAGCGTCGGTAAATAAAACAAACTTCTTTATTTGCATTACAATAATGCTGCAAATTTAAATAATGATGATGTACATTTAAGGCAGCGCCCTCTCTATGATTAGTTAAAGTAATCATTCTAAAGCGCTGCATAGTGAAATAGTTATTTTTATTGTAAATTAATTTTATTCGTATGGATGTCATTTATCAGTAAAATTACAGAAAGTCGAAATCATCTTGATTTGATAGTGCAAATTAATTAATTAATTAATTGATGAATTATACCCGTAGGAATGCCATGTACTGTGAGATTTTTTACAAAGGGATGCCCATTATTTTATTTGTTTTGCACTGTTTAATCCATTATTGCATCCTAGTAATATTTACTAATTTTTATTGTGAAATCTCTTCTTAGCTACTACTACTGAGTACTACATTACAAGTCGCATATTCCGATGGTTTGGGCTTTCTGACATTTTCTTATATACATAGTGCGATCTATTGCACTTCACTTTGAAATAAACTGTATTTTGAATGGTTAACTTTGGATATATTTGAAGTGAAAACATAAAAATTAATGTTGACATGCAGATGCAAACCCTGACAGGAGGCGTCAGCAGCAACAGGTTCAATTAAATGGGCTTAATGCCCCCCTCCCCCTTCTATGCAGCAACAAATGCTTAAAAGTGCATAGTCCGATGGATTGGAGTTTCCGTCATTTTCCTAATGGGGCTGTCACACTACGACGCTTCCACCGGCGACCCGTCAGCGTTGAAAATAAAATTTTAAGCATCGAGAAACGTCCAACTTTTTGGCGGTTTGGGGACAAAGTTTGGCGTCAGTGCAGCGTGTTAGTAACGCGCGGCCAACGTGTGTCGACGCGTTGGGCAAAAAAATACAAAGTTGGGCGCGACGTCTTCATATAACCTTAAATGTTGCTAGGGTGTAAAACAACAATGCCCCAGTTTGCCGGAACGGGTGGGAACGACCCTCCCGCGCGCGCGGCGTCTGCCTAGCATTCCCATAACATTATTCTGGCGCGTCCAACGGAGCTCGACGACCGCCTAACGTCCTCCTAACGTCCTTACCCATATAT
>CM059189.1:111921773-111974729 GCA_030323885.1 Branchipolynoe longqiensis | reverse complement strand
ATTGGGGTTTTATGTACATCAACAAAAGTCAGTGTTTAAACCAACAAAACAACTTAAATGTTTAGGGTTTATTCTGGATACACAGTCCCTTACAGTGTCGATAACAGAACAAAAACTAATTAAGTTTATGACTACAGCGACTCAGCTTATTAAGTTATCAAAGCCAAAAATTAGACAGGTTGCTGTTCTTATTGGCATAATGACCTCATATGCACCTGCTGTGTTATATGGGAAGGCCCATATTAAGTCGCTAGAAATAGATAAAAATTTAGCGTTAACACGAACTAAAGGCAATTTTGAGCGAAAGATGTTTATTTCGCAAGAAGGGTTACAGGATATTGGATGGTGGATGCAACATATAGCAAGTTCACCAAATCCAATCCGCATGGCGGAACCTAATACAGTAATTACTACTGATGCTTCGTTAGAAGGTTGGGGAGCTCATCGAGATGGGGTCACAACAGGAGGTAGATGGCTTGATGATGAAAAATCAGACTATATTAATGCACTAGAATTGCGTGCTATTTATCTGGGCTTACGTAGTTTAGTAAAGATAAATAAATCACAGGTTAGAATACTAACTGATAATACTACTGCCATGGCATATATTCGTAACATGGGTGGAACCAAATCAAAGTCTTGCAATCAGTTATCTAAACTGATTTGGAACTGGGCACAGGCTCAACAAGTCTGGCTGACTGTAGCGCATATTCCAGGGTCACAAAATACACTTGCAGATTATAAAAGTAGAAATTTCCATGACCATTTAGAGTGGTCTCTCTCTACACATTTGTTTAACTTCGTTTGTGAAAAATGGGGTACACCTGAAGTTGACCTATTTGCATCACGAAATAATAACAAGTTACCCTGTTATGTTTCTTGGCATCCTGAACCGGATGCTTGGAAAGTAGATGCGTTTGCTATTACCTGGGAAAATAATTATTTTTATATTTTCCCACCATTTAGCATTATCAGCCGAGTAGTGAGAAAAATCGGCTTGGAAGGGACACATGCGATACTGGTGGTGCCCGATTGGGACACGCAACCTTGGCTGCCAGCAGTTTCACAACTGGCAAAAGATCGTATACGATTCCCAAGAAAACTCGGGAATCTGACGCACCACGGACCGCTAGTGGTTCACGGCGACGTGTCAACGACGCCCCTATTGGCATTCCTTTTCTAAGGAAGCAGCTACAGCAATTTGGATTGGACAGAATTACTGAGGATAGGATAGTATCGGATGCCTGGAGGCCAGGAACTGTCAAAATGTATACAACCTATTTAAAGAAATGGGGTGTACATTGTTTGTTAATGAAAGTTAAGCCAACAAATCCAAAGATTTCACAAGTAGCTCGGTTTCTTCGTTCTCTAGAGGATGAAGGACTTTCCTTTGGATCGATTAATGCGGCGAGGTGTGCGTTATCAATTATATTACCTAGAATTGATGGCGAAACAGTTGGAAAACATTATGTTCTTTGTTATTTACTTCGTTCAATTTATCAAAGGAATCCTCCAAAACCAAAGTATAGTCGGGTTTGGGATGTTTCTATAGTATTTAAGTTGTTTCAGGCTTGGCCTCACAACTCGTGGTTAGATATAAAACAGTTAGGTTTTAAGGTCGCGGTCCTGTTATTGTTAGTAACCGGACACAGAGGACAGACGATTGTTGCTTTATCCTTAACTGGATTAGAAATAGACAAGCAACAAGCTACGTTTGATTTAGAAAAATTGCTTAAATCGAACACGTTAGGTGACCCTTTATCAACGGTTCACTTAGACTGTTTTCCGAATGATCGGAAATTATGTGTTGTGTCGGCCATACGGGCTTATATATACAAGACAAAGGATTTACGTGCATCACAACAACTATTAGTGAGCTTTATAAAGCCACATAAGGCGATTTCACGAGACACACTTGCCAGATGGACAATTACGGTGTTGAAATTGGCTGGAGTGGATACGAGTAAATACTCTTCCCACTCAACTAGAGGAGCCATGGTCTCCAAGGCACGGGTGCTTGGTATTTCTGTGAAAAGAATACTAGCGCATGCAGGCTGGAAGACGGCTAAGTCGTTTGCAAAACATTATAATAAACGACTAGAAAAGCCTACCGGCGTTGCAAAGCGTCTTCTCGCCAACTAACAAGAATAGGTGAGAACAAAAATTTAGAATGTTATAATAATAAGAAAGAATGATATTAAGGATAAAAATGAATTATGTAAAGGTCTCCCTAGCCTGAGGCTAGCCTGAGGCTGTTTACCGAGGTAAAATAGTATAGTTATACGAGTCTTACCTTGGTACAGATGATGGATAACTGTTGTTTTACCGAGGTATAAGCCTCGGATAGATGTGGGCTAGGGCCCTCCCGCCACACCCTGCCACATCTATTCCGTTGGTGTACCTTTTCGGTAAAGTAATAGTATCCATTGTTTGAAAGTCATTTTTATCCTCAATAAGTAGGTTAAGATTGCTGGTACCGGACGTGCTTACCTCTCCCTAGCCCACATCTATCCGAGGCTTATACCTCGGTAAAACAACAGTTATCCATCATCTGTACCAAGGTAAGACTCGTATAACTATACTATGTGTGAGTGTGTGAGTGTGTATAGGGATGTGTGTATGTGAGTGTGTGTGGTGGTGTGTGTTAGTCTCTGGGTGGTGGAGAGGAGTATTAAATGAGAGTGTATGGGTGGTATATGAATGTGTGTGTGAGTGTGTTGGTGTAAATGGCACGTGTATGTGAGGGTGTGTGGGTGGTGTGTGTTAGTCTCTGGGTGGTGGAGAGGGTTTTTAAATGAGAGTGTATGTGTGGTATATGAGTGTGTGTGTGAGTGTGTCGGTGTAAATGGCATGTGTAGATTTTCAGACACATTGAAGATTGCAAGGGAGTGACAATAGGTGGCATGAGCATCAACAATCTTAGATATGCCGATGACAGTGTAATACTAGCAGACAGTGAGAAAAACCTACAAGATATAGTGAATAGAATCAATAAAGCTGGAATACTATTCAGCATGAAGATGAATGCCAGGAAGACCAAAACAATGGTTATAAGTAAAAAGACAGATAAACCAAATGTCAATATAACCATAGATGGCACAAACATAGAACAAGTATCCGAATTCATATATCTCGGACAAAAGATTACAAATGATGGGAGATGTGAGGAAGAAATTAAAAGAAGGATAACAATAGCCCGAACAACATTCTCCAAAATGTATAGAGTGTTAACATCAAGTAAGATATTAATACAAACAAGGAAGCGTATTCTTCAGTGTTATGTGTGGTCTACTCTAATGTATGGGGCTGAGACATGGACAATCTCTAAGAAAATGTACAAACGTTTAGCAGCATTTGAGATGTGGACTTATCGAAGGATGATGAAAATATCATGGACAAAGAAGATCACCAACAAAGAAGTTCTCAGAAAAATTAAAAATAAGAAAAGCTTGTTTGCCACTATACAGACAAAGAAACTTATTTATTTTGGCCACATCATTCGTCAGAGTTCAATATACCGTACATTGTTGGAAGGGAAGGTGAATGGCAGCAGAGGGAGAGGGAGACCAAGAACATCATGGTTTACAAATATTTCACAGTGGACAGGCTTGAATTATTCACAGTCTATCAGAACAGCACACCATCGGGACAAGTGGAGAACCATTGAATCCAACCCTCGACTAGAGGATGGAACTATTGATTGATTGATTGATGTGAGGGTGTGTGGGTGGTGTGTGTTAGTCTCCGGGTGGTGGAGAGGGTATTAAATGAGAGTGTATGGGTGGTATATGAGTGTGTGTGTGAGTGTGTTGATGTAAATGGCACGTGTCTGTGAGGGTGTGTGGGTGGTCTGTGTTAGTCTCTGGGTCGTGGAGAGGGTTTTTAAATGAGAGTGTATGTGGGGTATATGAGTGTGTGTGTGAGTGTGTCGGTGTAAATGGCACATGTCTGTGAGGGTGTGTGGGTGGTGTGTGTTAGTCTCTGGGTCGTGGAGAGGGGTTTTAGATTAGAGTGTATGTGGGGTATATGAGTATGTGTGTGAGTGTGTCGATGTAAATGGCACGTGTCTGTGAGGGTGTGTTGTGGTGTGTGTTAGGCTATGGGTGGTGGAGAGGGGTATTATTAAATGAAAGTGTATTTGGGGTACATCCTTGAAGAATTATACTGCCTATTATGGAGAAGTCTGAATAGACTTGTTTTCACCATCAGACAGTTTGTAGATAGAAAGCCCGAGCCTACACTTTTACCAACCCAAGGGATTTTTAACCTCCCACACCACATAGACATGGTATGAGAGCAACTGGCCTTTGATGATGCTGTAAGTTATACACAGCGGTACATGAGTATGTGTGAAGTGTGAAGGTGTGTGGATGGTGTGGTGCTTGTTGTTTGGGGTGTGGTGTATGGTGTATCTCTGAGTGTGGGTGTTGTGTGTGTTGTGTGTGTTGTACGGTGTGGGGTGGGGTGTGTGTTAGTCAGTGGATGGTGAAATTAACTGAATATGTCTGTGGGGTATATGTTGCTTGGTTGTTAGAGTTTCACGTCCTGGCAACATCTACGGTCATATCAGGACGGGTACCGACTTGTGACAGTGTGCACTCATGGCAACCTTTTAGTGCTGCCCATGTGGGAGACCAGGCAACCAGCACCATGACCTGATAACCCCACTCAGTCACATTATCCTGACACCGAGCCAACCAGTCCTTGCCCTATCTTAATAATTCCGAGCGGCAGGTTATTAAATGACAAGTATCAATTGGAAGGGAAGGTGAATGGCAGCAGAGGGAGAGGGAGACCAAGAACATCATGGTTTACAAATATTTCACAGTGGACAGGCTTGAATTATTCACAGTCTATCAGAACAGCACAACATCGGGACAAGTGGAGAACCATTGCATCCAACCCTCGACTAGAGGATGGAACTATTGATTGATTGATTGATCAATTGCTAAGTCATTGGTTTTACTCGACCAGGGCTCGAACCCGGGGATTCGAATCCAACGATCTACCAAAACGGGAGATGGATGCTCAACTCATTCGGCCATCCCGTCTGGTCCTATGGGTGGTGGATGGGGGAGATAAATGAGTGTATGTGAGAATATATAAGTGTGAGTGTGTGTAGGTGTAGGTGTAGGTGTAGGTGGCATGTGTCCGTCTGTGTTGCCTGCTGAGTGCATGGTCATTTCATGGAGCCAGATTCGCTCATTTCACCCTCAGACACGCCGCCATTGTTCCCCGCGTCCCATTGTGCCACCGGTGTAAGGTCACGTGGTATTGTAACGCCGGTAATGCTCCCCGCATCGTCACGAGCATGCGCGCCGTGACTGACCGTTGGTCGCAAACAATGCGTTAATTTACCGCGTTCCCTCGACGTAAAGAGAGCCAAGGTTGGGGTGAGGGGGGAGGGGGGAGGGGGGAGGTGGAGGGGGGTTGGGTGAGGGGTAGGGTGAGGGGTTTGTGGTCGTGGTAGGTGGTGGGATGGTGTGGGGGTGTGGGGGGAGTGTGGGTGCGGGGGGCATGTGGGGATGCGGTTGAGTTGGGTGGAGGTGGGTGTGAGGGTGGAGGTGGGTGGTGGGCGTTTGTGGATTGGGTGGAGTGGAGTGGTTGAAGTGTGGGTGGAGTGGGGATGACGTGTGGGTTGGAGTGTGGGGATGGGGGTGGGGGTGAGGGTGGAGGTGGGTGGTGGGCATGTAGGGATGGGGTAGAGTGGGGTGGAGGTGGGGGTGTTAAGGTAGGGTGTGGGTGATGGGGGTGGGGTTGGGGAGGGGTGGTTGAAGTGAGGTGGGTGGGGGTGGGGGATGTGTGGGGGGGGGCATCACATGACATGTCTGTCTGCAACTACTCCCGATTAGCTCTTGTGATATTGGAGTAGTTTGCACTGACCTCTCAGGGAAGGAACCATAGAAGACAGGTGGACGTGGATAGGGTGATGACATCAGGGACATCTATGTGGTCTAATGGTTACTTCAAATATCTCCAAATGTAGCCCATCATAATAAAAGTTATCTCACACTGAAATAAATTAATTACCACAATCAATCAAATATATTTACCTAATATTGTGCAATAAGATGGCAGAAACTCAAAAGTATTAAACTATTATATTTACCTAAAAGTAGGTACCGGCAGCGAAATTAAAAAATATGCACAGGGTACAATATTGTTACTCCTTCCTGTAGACATTGAATTTACAAACCCAAATCAAAAAAGAGTTAGGCTATATATATTATTCTTTTTGAGATAATCAATTTTAAAGAATTAATATACAAAAATGTATTAATTTGCAATTAAAAGTGGAATTTTGACCAAGTATAATAACAAATGGAACCAGGTCAGGTGTTTTCTGCTAACCAATTTCCATTGTACATATATAAAGGAATTTAAACTGCCAATTGCTAAATCAGTTCGTCAAGCAGATTTTTCATAAGACGATGTCAA
This sequence comes from Branchipolynoe longqiensis, assembly GCA_030323885.1. Classification (NCBI taxonomy): domain Eukaryota; kingdom Metazoa; phylum Annelida; class Polychaeta; order Phyllodocida; family Polynoidae; genus Branchipolynoe; species Branchipolynoe longqiensis. The sequence continues at coordinate 111,968,291 of CM059189.1, read as the reverse complement.
AAAATGCAATTTGTAAGAAAAAAAATCTTTCTCATTTGGCCAAATAGCAATTTTCAAAGCATGGTATTTTCTTGAAAAACTGCAACAATACTGAATAAATGCAAAATAGTTCACATATTCATAACAGTGTAATATTCTATTTTTTTCAGACCTCTATCTGCAGAGATTCAAAAGATATTTGCATCAAAAAATGTGAAAAAGTGTAATTGTTTGCATGTAAACAGCATCTGTAAGTGAAATTTGATTTTCTGCTATGCTTTTAGCATAGCAGAAAATCAGAAACATTGTATATACCTAATATTATAGCAACAACTCAACTTATTTACCTAAAAACATGTCAGAAAATCAGAACCATCATATTTACCTACAAATATGGCATAAACTCAAAACGATTGTATTTACCCAATAACATGGCAGAACGTCAACACGATTAGCCCTATATTTACCTAAACACATAGAAACCCCAAACCATCCTATTTACCTAATAAAATGGCAAACATTCAAAACCATTAGCCCTATATTTACCTAAAAACCTAGAAACTCAAAAACCATCACATTTATCTAAAGACACGCAGAAATTCAAAACCATTATACTGGGAAATGCTAGTACTAGTAAACAACTGCAACACACACAATACCAATCAGATTGTATTACTCTTATAATTCTGCTGGAATGCAACTTATTACATGCATATTCTTCCCCTTATGGTTCTGAACTTTTGATTTAGTCGTTGACATTATTCTGTCTTTAATTGTTGTTATCCCTTCGTGCATTATCTGAATTAGCATTCCCGCAACCAACCGCAGAACGGTCAGTGTCAACACGACACTCCCTTCTCATTGATATCACATTATCAGTAATCAACTGACCCCCGACCTCCCGCACCACCTCTCCCCACCTCTCCACCTGACCTCCTTCCCCACTCCCACCCCACCACCCAACCACCACACCCTCACAACTCCCCACCTCCCCATCAGCCCCACCCCACCTCCCCCACCTCCCCCACCTCCCCCAACCCACCTCCCCAACCCACCTCCCCAACCGCACGTCCCAATCCACCTCCCCAACCCACCTCCCCAACCCACCTCCCCAACCCACCTCCCCAACCCACCTCCCCACCCCACTTCCCCCACCCCACTTTCCACACCCCACTTCCCGCACCCACCAGCACCACCCCACCACACACCACACCCACCCCCCTACCCCCAACCCACCTCCCCACCCCACCTCCCCCAACCCCACTTCGCAACCCACTTCCCAACCCCTCCCCCGCCCCCCTTCGCCACCCACCCCCCCACCCACCGCCTACCCTACCAAATACCCCACCTCCATTCCCCACCTCCCCACCTCTTCATCCCACCTCTCTTCCCCACTCCACCCCACCTTCCAACACATGACACCCCACGTCCCCACCCGTCCTCCCCACCATCTTTTCACCCACCTCCCCACCACTCCCACCCACTCCAGTCCCATCACCCGACCCACTTCCCTCCCCACTCCCGCCCCACCCTCCCCCCCTCACCACACCCCCCCCACCTCCCAATCCACTTCCCACACCACCTCCCACCCCTCCCACCACCCAACCTCCCAATCCACTTCCCGCCCCACCTCTCCACCCCTCACCCCACACCACCCTACCTCTCCAATCACTTCCCACTCCATCGCCCCCCCCACCACCCCCAACTTCCCAATCCACTACACCCTCCCCCCACCCCGCCCCGCCTCGCCCGCCCCCGCCCCGCCCCGCCCCCGCCCCCCCCCCGCCCCGCCCCGCCCCGCCCCACGCCCCCCCCGCCCCGCCCCGCCCCGCCCCGCCCCATCCCAACTCAGCAACTGATGGAGATGTCACGCTGGAAATCGTCTGCTTCAAAAAACAGCCGACATTTGTCCAACGCAGACGACTTTTATTCTCCTCAGCCGTGACCAGTGTCAAGCCGCCCTTTTGTGTCCGGCCCTTTCACCCTAACAAAACAACAACACAAACAACAACAAAAACAACAACACAAAGAAAAAGGCCACTTACAGATCTACGCATGCAATCACACCAGTAATGCACCATTAAAACAATTAGCCGACTCAATCCACCATTTTGTTTTCGGTAAAAAAATGATCCACTTCCGGTTGGCTCACACAAATTTACCTACGGAGACCTGATACATGGATGCACTTACATGGAGGGAAATGTGCGTGTATAAAAAAAAATTCGCGAAAATTTTAGTTTGACGAATAAAGGGCGGTTAATTTAGCGAGTCAGACACGGTATTGTCTCATGAGCGAGCGGCACCCGCTACGACACTCCGGGAGGTGTGAGGGGAGCGGGGGATGGGCAGACAATCGAGACACCTGACCAGTAGGTGCAAACAGCCTCGGGCGGGAGGGTGGGAGGGTGTGAAGGAGGAGGGGGGGGGGGTATTGGCGCTCGGAGCAGTGGCGAGAAAATGCCCCCAGGATATACGTACTCCGTGCGGTTGTAGGCATGTGAGGGGTTTTCGGTGTGTGAGTGTGTGGGTGGTTTGGGGGTGTGGGGTGGGGATGTGAGTAGGTGGGTTTGGATGGGTGTGGGTGAAGGTTTTCAGGTGTAGGTGTGGTTGGGTGTGAGTTTGGGTGTTTGGGTGTTTGGGTGTTAGCATGGGTGTGTGGGTGTGGATGGGTGTGTGTGCATGTGTGGGTGTGGATTGGTGTGGGTGCATGGGTGGAACGGAGTGGGTGTGCAGGTGTGTGGGTGTTTGAGTGTGCGGGTGTCGAAGTGTGGGTATGGGTGTGTGGGCGGGGTGGCTGTGTGGATGTTAGTGTGGTGTAGGTGTTGGTGTATGTGCGGGTGTGGGGTGTGGGGTGTGGGGTGTGGGGTGTGGGGTGTGGGGTGTGGGGTGTGGGGTGTGGGGTGTGGGGTGTGGGGTGTGGGCGTGGGTGGGTGTGGGTGTGTGGATCTGTGGGTGTGTGGGTGTTTGGATGTGTGGGTATATGGGTGTGTGGGTGCGGGGGGTGGATATGGTGTGGGTGAGTGAGTGCTTGGGTGTGGGTATATGGGATTGCGGGTGTGTGTGGGTGTTTTGGTTTGTTGGGGGTTTACCTACTGGCAACATCTGAGGTCATTCCAGGATGGGTACCGACTTCTGACAGTGCACACTCATTGCAACTTTATAGTGCTGCCCCACTGGAAAACCAGACTGCCTGACACCATTGCTTATTAATAGTGTAGTAGTCTGCTTTGACCTCTCAGGTGTCATAGACATGTAGGCATGGGTAGGGTGTGACATCAGGGAGTCAAGGTGGTGTAATGGTTAGCACACTGACCCGGAATGCAAGAAGGTTGTGGGTTCGATTCGCACTCTAGGTGCAATATTTCCCATTTTCATCACCCCCATCCAGACAACACTGGGACCGTGACCAGGACCCTGTACAAAAGCTACGCCCTGGGCGGTGCGGGGCGGGGCGGCGCGGTGCGGGGCGGGGAGGCGCGAGGCGGCGCGGGGCGGGGCGGGGCGGCGCGGTGCTGCGCGGGGCGGGGGCGGCGCGGGGGGCTGCGCGGAGCTGCCTGGGGCTGCGCGGGGCCTGCGCGGGGCTGCCACGGGGGTATTTCGCAGGGGCTGCGCGGGGTTGGTTCCTTGCGCGCGGGTCTGCGCGGGGCTGGCCGGCTGCGCGCGCGCCTGCGCGGGGCTGCGCGGGGCTGCGCGGGGGATGCGCGGGGGCTGCGTGGGGCCTGCACGGGGCGGCGGGGGTTGCGCGGGGCGGCGCGGGCGGCGCGGGCGGCGCGGGGGCCCGTGGGGCGGCGGGGGCCCGCGGGGCTGGGCAGGCGGGGCTGCGCGGGCGGCGACCGGGGCGCGCGCGGGGCGGCGCGGGGGCGGCGCCGGGGGCGGCGCGGGGCAGCGCGGGGGGCGGCGGCGGCGCGGGGGCGCGGGACGGCGCGGGGCGGCGCGGGGCGGCGCGGGGCGGCGCGGGGCGGCGCGGGGCGGCGCGCGGCGGCGTGAGGGTCGGGCACAGTTAATGGATGGTCGGCCGCCACCACTGCCTTTCTCTCCCGTCACTGTGGATGAGTTTGACGCCTCACGCACATCTCCGCTCCCTCATTGTCTCCGCAAGTCGCTCCACACCCGCGCCCCGAGGCGGTTCTGGGCGTCACAGAAGGACAACAACAAAACACCAAGCGAAACAACACGAATAGCCCTAACATAGCTTTTCTTCACAAATCATTCATTGCCAACTAACTTCGCATGCGTACAAGTGACATCCGGTGTAGATTTATGCTTATTTCTGGGCATGCCCTAAGGACGCAAATAGGATTTTGGGGTGACAGAGATGGCGTGAGCGGTCAGGTCTGATGGAGGGGGGTGCGCGGGAGTGAGAAGGAGTAGGCCTACTGGACTATTGCCTGTATTTATTTTCATAACATATATCCACATCTACAGCATCAAAAAACAATTAAAAATGGGATGAAGCAAACATAACAAAAATCATGTAGCAGTAGATGCAAAGGAAACCAGAAATGGTTCCTATCTTCTTTCTGTAATATTAATAGAGTGTGTAATGAAAACTACAAAATCTGATATTCACGATATTAAAGAACAACTGGTTCATCAAAGGCTGTGGTATGGGCTATCCTGTCTGTGGGAAAGTGCATATAAAAGATCCCTTGCTGCTTATCAGAAAGACTAGCCTATGTGGCGGCAGTGAGTTTCCTCCACAAAGAAATATGTCACATGACCATATGTTTGACATCCAATAGCCGATGTTATGAAAATCAATGTCCTCTAGAGGCGTCGTTAAATGAAACAAGCCTTACTTTTTTTGTCCTTTATTGTCGAAGATAATCCTCTAAAAATTACATATACTTTTTTTTAAAGGATCCATTACTCATCGCCTACATTAACGGCAGAGGTCAGCTAGGGTCCCGCCACCTGGCGACGAGCCAGCGAACCAACTGGCGGCACAATGCACATTCAGGAATCACAAACCGGAAATGTCCACACTGCTCCGACCGGCGCATGCGCGGCCGACCATTTCTGGCACGTCGCAGGCAGCGCCTTGTGGGGACCGGTACTGCACACTTCCGGTCCGTGCAGTGCATGCGCGCTGAGCGCAGCGGAAATGTTAATGAGGTGGGCGATAATGGGGGGCGTAATGGTGTTGCAACGAGCAGTATCATTAGGCAAGAATTATACATTTATTGTCACACGCAGCCCTCCCTCCCTCCCCAACCCCCCTCTCCTCCCCTCCACCCCCCCGCCCCACACACACTGTCCTTATCGGTACAAAGCCTTTTTAGTGAATGACAGCACTCAATGTGTGGTGTCAGAGTGTCACTGGACATTCACCATATTACATTTACAGACCGCCCACATTGCCACACGGATACAACTGTACCCAGCCTTCCCCCTCCACTCCTCCCCTCCTCCCCCCCACCCACACATTCCCACTGCCTATTGTATAACAACCCCCTCCAATATAGAAACAAAGCAGAGTAACGTCCTGCTATCCCCTCACACTTACATAGGTCACAATATATCGAACCAAGTCTATTCCAGTATTCAATAACACGCATTGTCTCTCTGATTATTTAAAGTTGCACAATCCAATGAACCCGTCAACTTTTGTTTAAAATCAAAGAGCTTAGCTAGATTTGATCCTGAATATCGATTTTAGATACGCATGATTTTGTTACGCCCCAGTCACACCTGACTGGACTGAGTAACGGACACCACTGGACAAAGATTTGTCTAGTCCGGTGGTGTTCGGTATCAAAATGTATCGAAATGTGTCGAACTGTTGCAATGGCCGCCGGACAAAACGGACACTAAACGGACAAGGAACGTACATTAACAAATAGCCAACGGACGAGAACTGGACAAGAACTGGATGGCAACCAAATGTCAGATGGACAGAACGAACACCAAACGGACACATACCGGACTGTTCACAGACATGCTGAAAAAAACGACGGACCAAATTCCCCCAACACCATCAACGGACTATTCAGGAAGCAAACCGGAGACGTAATGGATGGGTAACAGACATGAACCAGACAAAACGGACTTAGCGGACTTAAACCGGACACCAACCATACACGTCAGTCCGGCGTTGTCCGGTACATGTTTTGTGCATGTTCAAAACTTGTAGCGGACACCGACGCACACCACCGGACAGATAACGGACACACCGGATGCCAACCATATATAAACCATACATTGCCGTATTTCAATGGCCAGTGTCTGGTTTCTGTCCAATTCTCCAATCCGGTAAGGTGTCACTGGGCCTTTAGTGTTACAGTTGCAGAGTCTGAAGCTCTTGAGCTTCTGCCATATTTGTTTGGATATAATATATAATTATCAGGTTCATCGTCGTAATCTACCTTGCGTTACTGGGAAGTAACTTTTATTATAAAAGGCTAATTTTTGCTATATTTGAAGTGCAAAAACTACACAATTAACTTTGGCATGTACATCAATATTCTGAGAGAATAACATCACCCCCCACTCCCACAGTGAAAAGGCACATACCGTATATGTCCCAATAGAAGCACACTACACAATACAAGCACACACCCCCATTTCAAGATTGAAAGCCCGCACACATTTACAATCATATTCAAACTGAATGCAAATAAAATAAGACAATCCCACTTTATTTCAGAGGCACGACAAAACAAATTTGTGAAATTCTTTAACTTTGAATAGACGTGCGTGTTGGTAGATCGTGGGGTCGTGGGTTCGAAACCAGGTCGAGTCAAACCAATGACTTAACAATTGGTACTACTCTTGCCGCTGCCTAGCCTGGCACTCGGCATTATTAGGATAGGACAAGGACTGGTTGGCTCAGTGTCAGGATAATGTGACTGAGTGGGATATCAGGTCATGGTACTGGTGGCCTGGTATTCCAGTGGGGCAGCACTATAAAGTCGCAATGACCGCGCACTGTCACAAGTCGGTACCCGCCCTGATATGACCTTAGATGTTGCTGCCCCACTGGAATACCAGGGTATGCAGGTATAGCAATACCTCAGGGAGTTTGACGCCCCTGCCTTGCAGAGTTCTAAACCACTGCCTTGTGGTACAGGTCCTTGACAGAACCGAAGGCTAAGGGAGCAAACCCTAAACAGAAAACCATGTCACTGTGGCAGCATTAAGGGCGGTTGATGTATGGAACTCCCAACATCTCCCGACCAGCCACTGCAGGGACAAATAGTTTTGCGCCTGTCTTGACATGTTCTTGCCGGTGTGAAACCTCTATTTGCTCCCCGAGAGAGTGCCGCTGGTAACTTGCAAAAGCCAGCAGCACTTCAACACTTTTGCAGGCAGCTTTCATGAAATGTACAACCGCACAAAGGACGCAACTCTCACAGCAGAGAGCTAAATGGAGAGCAGCAGTCATGTAATGAAAGCAGTCTTTGTCGCATCGTGACCAACAGCATGATGATGATGGTGATGATGATGATGATGATGTTGCTAGGATGTAAAACAACAACAACAAACAAACAACCAAAGAGAGAGGTGAATAGACATCTTGCATCTCTCTATAGCTGCATATGCTCGCTATATTCCTCTGTTCCTTCATCTTACTAGTTAGAAGCATCATATTGTAGGGTTGCGTGTTCGAGTCTGTGGCTATGTAGGTAGGCTAAGCTGAAAAACAATACAGATGGAGAGAAAGAGAGAAAGTAAAGCAAAGTAAGAGTGTAAGAAGAGAGAGTCCTAGCATCTCTGGTTTATTATATACGGTACATGGGTTCATTGTAGAGTATCACCCCACCCCTTTTTCCCCAATGGGAAACAAGCAGTCTTGGCCCTACCAATAGGGATCCAGCATTCCATGGCTACCAGTGGTCTGCCCACCACCACCAAGCTGTGTGGTCCCCCTGGCCACCACCAGCCTTTAACCTTGACCCTAAGTGTGGTGATCCTATCCAGCAGAGGGGGAGGGGGTAGGCCTTGAGTGCCCCTTATACACAGCCCAGCCAGCACCACTGTGTCTATTTACATTCCACTCAGGCACCACCAGCACTTACATATATATACATACATGCGATGTAGTAATGTATGCCTGTTTAGAAATAGAACATTTGCATTCCCCCCAACGCCGTAAATTGGAATATTTTACAATATTATAATTATGTAAAGACCTGTGAAGAATTTGTGACCAGACTTGGTGCTAGCAAATGATTAACAAAATCCCAGCAAAAGAAACGACAAAACTATTGATGTTCAGAACAATTCCATTAACGTTGCATGGTCCAAGGGTTTTGATTTTGAATTTCTGTCATTGTCTGAGCTAAATGTATTGAATTGATGGTTATAATTGACCTTACTTCGAAGTGACTTTTGTTTTAAATGATCAACCTTTGGGATATTTGAAATGCAAACATGCCAAATTAATTTTGCCAAGCATGCCAAATCTCTGACACCAAAGACATATGCAGTAACATGTTTTATTCAATGGACTCACTATTGCCTTAAATGCACCATTATCTAAGTTTTAGACATGTAGGATCAAATCTAGATAATTGTTTTGGTTTTGAAAATCGTATGCTTTTATCGGACAATGCAGCTTTAACTGGGATATGACATCATGGTACTGGTTGCATTGCATCTCAATCATGCAGCGCTAAAAAGCTACCAGGCGTGCGCACTGCACTATTGAATCGTATGAATGTTCACAGTAAGTGAGATCAATAATGACTACAAATAGTAATAATTAATTGATATGCCATGCGGGGAAAAAACACCTTCAGTTTCGGAACTTTTCGAATTTCACATTTGTGGATATGTGACTACCGACTTGTATAATGCTTTATATAATATATTATGATAAGCATAATCCATGCAATATGCATAAATATAATCTATATAATATATTATCTGTATAATCAATATAATATATTATAATATATTACACATTATTGCTTCATATCATTCACCTGGCATTTACTGTCATACTATATTAACTTCTCAAATTGTAGTGTCACAATATAGGTTAACCCCCTGCCACCCACTCCCCCCGCCGGCCGCACCCCTTCTGCACCACCCACCCCCAATCCACCCCCACCGCTGGTCCCCCAGCCTCCGCCTAGTTGCTGGAGGGCTTCTTTGTAGGTGTACCACCACTTTCCGCTACTAGCAGAGGTCATACACACATGCATACACATAATTGTTATGTCTGTGTGTCCTAGGGGTTTGTTTTAATTGAGCGCCCCAGCACACAAATCCACCCCCCTCCCCCCAGGTGTGCGTGCAGGACAGATGTAGCTGGCCGCAGAAGCCACTTAATTACCACAGCGCCACCATGAGGGACCGCACCCAAGTCACGTCTTGTTTGTGTCATGACAAGTGACGCGTCATCAGCGACAACCTCCATGTGAGATGGTCCACACTGAAGTGACGCATCATAATCGACAACCTCCATGTGAGACGGTCCGTGCTGAAGAGATACGTCATCAGCGACAACCTCCACATGAGACGGTCCGTGCTGAAGTGACGCGTTATCAGCGAGAACCTCGATGTGAGACGGTCCACACTGAAGTGGTACATCATCAGCGACAACCTCCACATGAGATGGTCCACACGGAAGTGATGCGTCATCACCGACAACCTCCATCTGAGACGGTCCGTGCTGAAGTGATGGGTCATCAGTGACAACCTCCATATGAGATGGTCCATACTGAAGTGACGCATTATCAGCAACAACCTCCACATGAAAGGGTCCACACAGAAGTGATGCGTCATCATTGATAACCTCCATGTGAGACGGTCCACACTGCAGTGATACGTTATCAGTGACAACCTCCACATGAAAGGGTCCACACAGAAGTGATGCGTCATCATTGACAACCTCCATGTGAGACGGTCCACACTGCAGTGATATGTTATCAGCAACAACCTCCACATGAGACGGTCTGTGCTGAAGTGATACATCATCAGTGACAACCTCCATGTGAGACGGTCCATGAGTGATGGATCATCAGCGACAACCTCCATGTTAGACAGTCAATGAGGAAGTGACATGTCATCAGTGATAACCTCCATGTGAGATGGTCCATGCTGAAGTGACGTGTCATCAGCGACAACCTCCACATGAAACAGTCCATGCTGAAATGACGCATCATCATCGACAACCTCCACATGAGACAGTCTGTGCTGAAGTGATGCGTCATCAGCGACGGCCTCCACATAAGACGGACCACTCTGAAGTGATGCACCTAGAGCACGTCACACACTGCAGGGCAAGTTTAATAACTCCTTACCATCACCCTGCTTTACAACCTCATCTTCGTTTGCTACCTCAACGGCATATGGCTACACTGCCTCACCACCTCACCACCACACCGTCTCATCGCCTCACCACCTCACCGCCGCAATGCCTCACAACCTCACCACCTCATTGCCTCACCACCGCATTGCCTCACAGACTCACCACCTCAGCACCTCACTGCCCCACTGCCTCACCACCTGACCACCACACTGCCTCAGCACCTCACTGCCTTACTGCCTCACTGCCTCACCACCTCACCGCCTCACCACCTCACTGCCTCACTGCCTCACCGCATCACTGCCTCACTGCCTCACCACCTCACACCCTCACAGCCTCATTGCCTTAGTGCTCACAGCCTCACCACCTCATTGCCTCACCGCCTCACCACCTCACCGCCTCACCACCTCACCACCTCACACCCTCACATCCTCACTGCCTCACAGCCTCACCGCCTCACAGCCTCACCGCCTCACTACCTCACCACCTCACACCCTCACACCCTCACACCCTCATTGCCTTAGCGCTCACAGCCTCACCACCTCACTGCCTCACCATCTCACTGCCACACCATAGACTTTGACAGTAAACTGTTTGATTAAACTCAAGTATGCCCTCCTATGAAACAACAAATGCTTAGTAAGTAGTGCCTAAATATCTCAATTAGATATGGAGAATCAAATTTAGATACATGTTATTTGATTTCGTTTTGGAAAATGATGTTTTCATTGGACTATGCAGTTTTAACCTAGGCCTGTTACACATACGGACATACTCGCATGTACACACTCACACACCGGCACACAGACACACACACGGGCATACTCACATACTAACAGACACACACACACCCACACACAAACAGTGAAACACACACAACTCGGAAGCATTAGCTCTCCCTGCGGGGCACGAGCCTATTTGTCGAGCAGACTTTTACACGGGGGCGTCGAACGTTGTCCGCCCCGGGGTGCGGAGGGGTGCGGGCCGGGGGAGGGGAGAGGGCGAGACGGGAGTGTCGGTCCGGAAGGTGAGAGGGCGGGGACAGGGGAGGAGGGAACGGGCATGCGCGTGAGAAAAGAGTGAGGTGGGGGTGGAGGGAGAGTGAGAGTGAGAGTGAGAGTGAGAGTGAGAGGGAGACGGAGAGGGAGAGGGAGAGGGAGGGAGTGGGAGGGGGAGGGGGAGGGAAGAGGGAGAGGGAGAGGGAGAGAGAGAGGGAGAGGGAGAGGGAGAGAGGGAGAGGGAGAGAGAGACGGAGAGGGAAGGGAGTGGGAGGGAGGGGGGAGGAGAGGGAAGATGGAGAGGGAGAGGGAGAGAGAGGGAGAGAGAGATGGAGAGGGAGAGGGAGAGAGGGAGAGGGAGAGGGAGAGGGAGAGGGAGCAGGAGACGGAACGAAGATGGAACAAAGACGGAACAAAGACGGAGACGGAGGAGGCGAGAAGGGAGTGGAGAGTAGGAACAGGGGTAGAGGAGGAGAGTGCGAGATAGGGGACAGGGTAGCGGGGGGGGGGGGGCTGTGTTTGGGGGAGAACCGTTGACAACCGGAACAGGCCGGTGTCATTATCGACCGGCTGAAACGGCCCACCACGCCCGGTTCGGTTACAACGCCGACAGAGGGCGTGGCGGCCGTGTCGCCCGGTGTCGATCCCCGAGGGCTCCCGGCGGGAGTGCCGGGGCAGCGGCTGAAAGCCGACCGGGCAAAGAGCGCCGGGCGCGCCGGGGCGTGGGCGGACGGGCGCGGCGCGGGGTTGTGCCGGGGCCGGGGCCGGGGCCGGTGCAGGGCGGTGAGGGGCGAAGGGCGAGGCCGACACTGATTGGTTGATAATGACGGGGGCGCTTAATGCTAGCGGCGCGCTGATTGGATAATAATCCCCGGCCATGATTGATTTCGGGGAGAGTTCAAACGGCCCGGGTACCGTATGGCCCGACGGGAAATAGCGGTGTATCGAGTTGCAAGCCGGAATCAGGGGTACCAGCGGCAAGGTGCACTTAAAAGAGAAACAACCCAAAAACCACCAACAGATCTCATACTTTCAATCCCACACATGCGGGTGTTTACTGACATAAGCGAAATGTGCCACACACACACACACACACACACATATATATATATATATATATATATATATATGCATATAATGTAGTAAATATAGAAAATATAATGTAGAACATATAACATAATGTAGAAAATATAATATAACTTTGCTATGTTGGTTTATATTATTATATTTTGTAGTAAGTGCATTGATTAAGTTTTACCTAATCACAAACATGTATTCTAATTTCTATTGAAACAAATACTTGTAGTTTTAAACTAATAAAGCTCTTTAATATTTGTATCCCGTTGTCTGTTTAATTCTCTGAATGATATAGTCGAGATTAAAATAGATAAATAAAATATGAAAAATAAAAACATCTCGCCATGAAAAATATGGCCATAGCTGCCGACATGATGTAAAACCTCCAAGTCACTCATTCACTCACTCACTCACTCACTCATTCACCCCAAGTATTCTATTGAGGTTTACTTTCCACAAATCGCAGTATCTAGTTTCAGGCTCACAATTGATTCTTAGTGAAATCAGCATTTGTATCGTTGGGTTAACTATCCGAGTAGGTGGTGGTGATTTGTGTGTGTGTGTTTGTGTATGTGTGTTTGTGTGTGTGGCTGTGTGTTTGTCTTTGTCCTCTCCAAAGGGAAGTCGGGTTTCATTTGAGTACAGTCCTTTAGGGAGAAGTGCTCACTAACGAGTGGTGCTTGAGGTGGGGAGTGCTACTTGGAGGCAACAAAGGTGGGTGTGGGACCAGACTGCCGCACATCTGTCCGGTAGAACTGTTACTTGTAAGGCTAGGGTGCCAGGACGGCACTGGCAGTGAGGTGGGAGGGACACACGTGGCCCTAAAGTACTGAGAGGGCGAGGGGGAGGGAGAGTGGGAGAGAGGGAGAGCGGGAGAGAGGGGGAGAGGGAGAGAGGGAGAGAGGGAAGAGGGAGAGAGGGACAGAGGGGAAGGGAGGAGAGAGGAGGGAGAGTGGAGAGAGGGAGAAGAGGGAGAGAGGGAGAGAGGAATGGAGAGAGCGAGAGAGAGAGGGAGAGAGGGAGAAAATAGAGAGAGAAGAAGAGAGGAGAGGGGATAGGGAGAGAGAGAAAATAGGGAGGAGGGAGAGAGAGGGAGAGAGGGAGAGACAGAGAGACAGAGAGAAGGAGAGTCGAAGAGACTGAGGGGAGGGGGACAGGGGGAGAGAGGGAGAGGGGGAAAGAGGGAGAGAGGGAGAGAGGGAGAGAGGGAGGCAGGGAGGCAGGGAGGCAGGGAGGCAGGGAGACAGGGAGGCAGGGAGGCAGGGAGGCAGGGAGGCAGGGAGGCAGGAAGGCAGGGAGGCAGGAACCAGGGAGGCAGGGAGGAAGGAGGATGTAAGCAGGGAGGCAGGGAGGCAGGCAGGCAGGGAGGCAGGGAGGCAGGGAGGCAGGGAGGCAGGGAGGCAGGGAGGCAGGGAGGCAGGGAGGCAGGGAGGATGTAGGCAGGAGCAGGAGGTGGCAGGGAGGCATGGAGGCAGGAGCAGGAGGCAGGGAGGCAGGGAGGCAGGGAGGCAGACATGCAGGGAGGCAGGGAGGGAGGCGGAGGCAGGGAGGCAGGGGCAGGGAGGCAGGAGCAGGGAGGCAGGGAGGCGAGGCAGAGAGCCAGGGAGGCAGAGAGAGGCAGGTAGGCAGGGAGGCAGGGAGGCAGGGAGGTAGGGAGGCAGGGAGAAAGGGAGGCAGGGAGGCAGGTATAGGCAGAGAGGCAGGGAGGCAGGGAGGCAGGGAGGCGGGGAGGCAGGTAGGCGGGTAGGCAGGGAGGCAGGGAGGCAGGGAGGCAGGGAGGCAGAGAGGCAGGGAGGCAGGGAGGCAGGGAGACAGGGAGCCAAGGAGCTGTGAACCTGGGAGCCAAGGGGATCTAGAAGACAGAGAGCCAGGGAGACAAGGGCCCTGGGTAGCCACGGAACACCGGAGTCAGCGAACTAGAGAAGCTATCTGAAGCAATCCTGTTATATAATTGTAAAATACAATTGAAATCAAATAAATGAATAAAAAGCAAGTTTGCTTTTGTCCACTGCATAACACATTCAAATAATAGTTACAAACAAAAAAAAGTATGTACATGTATACATTTTGTGTGTGGACAACATCGACCTGTAGTGTTATTATATTTAGCAATAGCAGTGTGAAGGTTAGTGGTTTGTTGTGTATTGTATGCAGTACACGTCGCCATTGTCGTAAATATGATGCTGAACGGAACATAGCAACGCTTTGTGTATAGACTTATGTCACCTGATTGTCTCCTTATGTGTGTGTGGGTGTGCAGGTGTGGGGGTTTGGTTATGGGTGTGTGTGGGAGTGTGTGTGTTCATGTGGGTGTGTTTGTGGGTGTAGATATGTGTTTGGGTGTGGGCATGGGTATGGGCATGGGCATGGACATGGGCATGGGTATGGATATGGGTATTGGCATGGAGATGGGAATGGACATGTGTATGGGTATGGGTATGGTTCTGGGCATTGGTATGGGTATGGGTATGGTTCTGGGCATTGGTATGGGTATGGGCATGATTATAGGCATGGGCATGGGCATGGCCATAGGGTTGGTATGGGTATGGTTATGGACATGGGCATGTGTATAGCCATGGGCATGGGTATGCATATATGTATGGGTATCGCTATGGGTATGGGCATGGATATAGGCATGTACATGGTTATGGGTATGGGTATGGGTATGGTAATGTGTATGAGTATGGGCATGGGTATGGGCATGGATCTCGGGATGGATATGGGTAAGGGTATAGGTGTGGGTATGGGTATGGGTATGGGAATGGGAATGGGAATGGGTATGGGTATGGGTATGGGTATGGGCATGGGCATGGGTATGTGTATGGGTATGGGCATGGCCATGATTGTGGGTATGGGTATGAGTATGGGCATGTGCATGGGAGTGGGTATGGATATGGGTATGCGAGTGGGTCTGGGTATGTGCATGGGTATGGGTATGGGTATGGGTATGGGTATGGGTATGGGTATGCGTATGAGCATAGGTATGGGTATGGGTATGGATACGGGCATAATTATGGATATGGGCATGCATATGGATATGGACATGTGCCAGGGCATGTGCCAGGGCATGTGCCAGGGCATGTGCCAGGGCATGCGCCAGGGCATGTGCATGGACATGTGCATGGGCATGGGCATGGGCATGGGCATGGGCATGGGCGTGGGTATGGGTATTGGCATGGTCATTGGAATGGGCACAGGTGGGAGTATGGGTATGGGCATGGGCATGGGTATGGGTATGGGTATGAGTAACTGGTACCTCGTATGAAACAGCATATATTCAATAACTGGTTCCACCTACCTACTGACTAAACCTAAAGGCCCGGTCACATACACGTTAGTGGACGTAGTTGAACGTAATGGAGGCTAATGTAGTTGAACGTAGTTGAACGTAGTTGAACTTAGTTGAACCTACCAGCATCCATACTTCGCTGTCATGTTAACTTGGTAATAACATGGGTGGGCCGTGAGTCCCGATTTAATCAATGGACATGTTCAAAAGAGCGCTACGTTAGAGGCTGAATTTGCATCCGTGATGATAACCTACTCTAGCATACTCCAGCATACTCTAGCGTACTCTAGTGTACTCTAGCATACTCTGGCATACTCTAGCGTACTCCATCATGATCTAGTATACTCTAGTGTGCTCTAGCATACTCTGGCATACTTGGGCAAAGCCCACATCACATAGCCGCTAGTGGACGTAGGTGAACATAGTGGAGGCTAACGTAGTTGAATGTAGTTGAACATAGTTGAACGTACTGACATCCGTACCACAACGTATTTATCTGTACCGTAAAGTATTTATCTGTAGCAAAACATGTCATACCTTAGCGTATTTCAACGTAGTCTAAGCTACTTACACCACGTTTGACCCACATTGGCCTCTGCTACGTTCACCTACGTTCAACTACGTCCACTAACGTGTATGTGACCGGTGCATAAAACGCTACACCTACCTAACTTATATGCACGTTTCTGCTTTTGACTCACATAACAGAACAGCGGGATCCAACCAATGAAATAAACTCTAAATATATATATATATATATATATATGCTCTATAAGAATTTGATGAGTATAATAACCCGGAATATCCCTCCTTTCCCTCATCACTCACTCAGACAGCTCTTACTGATTCAACCACTGCATCTGGCCTATCATCGTAAGTTGGTATCATATTCCTTTCTCCGTGATCTTAAACTCAAATGCACTACTAACGCCACCTGGAGGGATACATTTGAACTGCAGTTCAAATGTATCCCTCCAGGTGGAATTTCTCAAATTGCTACTTACCGATCCTTTCGAAGACACACAATAGACAGTGTACCCACCAGCCCTCCTTTCTGAGGTGACATATAGCACAATCACCACCCCACCCCCACAACCACTGTCACCCATCCTCCCATCCCTCACTGTAGCGCTAAGTATGCGATCATCCAAACAGCCCACCAACCCACCATCCCACCCCGTCCTCCTACACTTTGCAGATACCCCATACTTACCGTGACCGTCAAATAGGCAGCAGCTGCTGATGTGTGTTTGTGTTGTGTGTGAGGGTGTGGAGGGTTTGTGAGGGTTGTGTGAGGGTGTGTGTGGGTGTGTGTATGTGTGTGGGGGGGAGGGGATCCGACCAGATCTGACCATCCAGATTTTGATGATAGAGCCACTGTGATCCAGATGTCAATGATACAGATATTGACATCCATATTTCGATGAATCAGATACTGACATCCAGGCTGTCCTCCTAGTCATCTACTGCTCCAGCTTCCCTGACCCCAGCTCCGATGGTGGCGCCACCACCCCTGCATAAACTGTAACCTAGTTTATTCATTATTAAACTAAAATGTTAACCGGTTTAATGACTCACAGTCACAGTGATATTGGCGGAAGGCCAACGCTTAGTTGCTGACAAATGTATTATTGTGAAGAATAACAAATGTTTACTTCCAGCAATTTTTTTTTTAAATGTTTGGTCTGTAGGATCAACTCCAGATGAATGTTTTTAGTTTAGAACATTTGATATTTTTATCGGACTTTGCAGCTTTCACCACAGTGAGATTGATTGTCGGCGATTAACCACAATGAGCATGTCAGTATCTGTATCATCGAAATCTGGATGTCAGTATATGTATCATCGAAATCTGGAGGTCAGTATCTGTATCATCGAAATCTGGATGTCAGTATATGTATCATCGAAATCTGGATCACAGTAGCGGTATCATCACAATCTTGATGTCTGTATATGTATCATTAAAATCTTGATGTCAGTATCTGTATCAGTGAAATCTGGATATCAGTATCTGCATCATCGCAATCTGGATCTCAGTATGTTGAATAATCGAAATCGGGATGTCAGTATATGTACCACTGAAATCTGGGTCAACGTGGCTGTATCATCTAAATCTTGATCTCAGTGTTTGTATAATCGAAATATGGATGTCAGTTTCTGCATCATTGAAATCTGGATCACAGTGGTTGTATCATCGAAATCTGGATGTCAGTATCTGTATTATCGACATCTGGATGACCGTATCTGCATCATCGAAATCTGGATTTCAATATATGTATCATTGACATCTGGATTCGAGTGGCTGTATCCTCGGAATCTGGATGCTCAGACTGATCGGATCCCCTCCCCCCCACACACATACACACACCCACACACACACTCACACAACCCTCACACACCCTCCACACCCTCACACACAACACAAACACATATCAGCAGCTGCTGCCTATTTGATGGTCACGGTAAGTATGGGGTATCTGCAAAGTGTAGGAGGACGGGGTGGGATGGTGGGTGGGCTGTTTGGGTGATCGCATACTTAGCGCTACAGTGAGGGATGGGAGGATGGGTGACAGTGGTTGTGGGGGTGGGGTGTGTGGGTGGGGTGGTGATTGTGATATACGTCACCTCAGAAAGGAGGGCTGGTGAGTACACTGTCTATTGTGTCTCTTCGAAAGGATCGGTAAGTAGCAATTTGAGAAATTCCACCTGGAGGGAAACAATTGAACTGCAGTTCAAATGTATCCCTCCAGGTGGCGTTATAGTGCATTGAGATTAAGATCACGGAGAAAGGAATATGATACCAACGTATTATGATAGGCCAGATGCGGTGGTTTAATCAGTAAGACTAAGAGTGCTGGCTTCTTGTGTGGAAGGTCTGGAGGTATGGATATCGGTCGAGTCAAACAAATGACTTACCAAATTTATACTTGTCGCTACCTAGACTGGCGCTTGGCATTAATAGGATATGGTGCAGACTGGTTTGCTCAGTATCAGAATATTGTGGTTCAGTGGTTGGGATATTGGGTCATCGTGTCAAAGGCCTGCGCTTCTAGTCGGGAAGCACTATAAAGTCACCATGAGAGTGCACTGTCACAAGTCAATGCCAATTTTGCTGTGATCCTAGATGTTGCTTCAACATAAACAAATACATCAAAAATGGAACTAAGTCTGCCCGATTACTGATTGAACCGGAAAACTGATTGCCGGATGAGTGATGGGTCAACTTGTATAAGAAATGAAAGGTGTAACCAACGGAAATTGTGAGTAATACCAATTATGACAAATAAAGCGTATAATACAGTAAACCCCCCCTAACCGACCACCACAGATCAACCACTCACCTATATCGATCGCTTTATTCGGGTCCCAAACGATCGCTCATTCAATACCATTGTAATGATTTTTTTAAACTGCCTAAGCCGACCACCTCCCTAAATGGACCATTTATATTCTGACCCATGGTCCGTCAGATTAGAGAGGTTTTACTGTACATGAAGAGTTCAGGGGCAAAACCCCATAAAGGCCAATCCAAAAGGTTACATTAACCTTGGCATCAAACCTTCAACAAGTTTATTTTCGGACATTCCTACCTTTTTGTTCGTTGCTCCATAATCATGTCAACATTAAAAAGAAGTGGAATTAGTTAGAAGTAAAATTATTTTCAGATAACATTCTTTTATTTAAGCTGCATTTTTGGATTGGTGTTTATGGGGTTTTGCGCCTGAACTCTTCACATAGAAATTGTGACCAATGAACGGAGTGAGATATAAGAGTCATGACAAGTAAAGAGTATAAGAAATGAAGGTGTTGATGAATGAACAGCGTGACACATGACAATTATTATAAACAAAGACCATAGCAAATGAAAGTTGTAACCAACGAAGATTGCGATGAAAGACAGTCATGCTAAATAGAGAGTATAAAAAATGAATATGTTTGCGGTGTCAGAAATGAAAGTCATGTCATGTGAAAAGAATAATAATTGCCAGTTTCTACCAATGAAAATTGTGATGTATGAAAGTCATTGAACATTCAAATTAATTATCCTATGTGACAGGTTCTATTAAATTGATTTAGTGTTCCCTTCTATGCAACAATAACATTAATGTTTATACAGTAAAACCTCCCTAACCGACCACCTCCACAGATCGACCACCGCCCTATATCGATCGCTTCATCTGGGTCCCGACAATACCATTGTAAGGATATTCTAACTCCCTAAACCGACCACCTCTCTAAATGGACCAATTAAAGTCGGTCCCAGGGTCGATCGATTTAGAGAGGTTTTACTTTACAGTAAAACCTCCCTAACCGACCACCTCCACATATCGACCACCGCCCTATATCGATCGCTTCATCTGGGTCCCGACAATACCATTGTAAGGATATTCTAACTCCCTAAACCGACCACCTCTCTAAATGGACCAATTAAAGTCGGTCCCAGGGTCGATCGATTTAGAGAGGTTTTACTTTACAGTAAAACCTCCCTAACCGACCACCTCCACATATCGACCACCGCCCTATATCGATCGCTTTATTTGGGTCCCAACAATACCATTGTAAGGATATTCTAACTCCCTAAACCGAGCACCTCCCTAAATGGACCGATGGTCGATCGGTTTAGAGAGGTTTTTTACTGTAGTTGGATAGACGGATGGTTTCGAATTTCTGTCATTTTCTGAGTTAAATATATTATTAGGTTGAACATGGTAATCTATCTTTGTTTAGTTTGAAATAACCTTGCATTAAAGTTGCATAGTCTGATGGTTTTTAATAATTTTCTGAGAGAAAGATATTAAATTGATTGCTATAGTCTACCTTTCTTTAGTTTCCAGTAACTTTTATTTTAAATGGCTATCCTTTGAGATATTTGAAATGCAAACGCGTAACATTAATTTTGGCAAGCACGCCAAAACTCTGAACCCATAGGCTTCTGTATTAACAGATTTTAACAAATTAATTTCACTCAGTATTCCCTTCTATGTGGTGACAAATGTTTAATAATTGCATCAGTATCTAAGTTAGACATGTAGAATCAAATCAAGATAATTATTTTGGTTAAAAAAGTTGATGCTTCATTGGACTATGCAGCTTGAATGTGACTTCCTTCGGATATATTTGACATGTAAGCATGTTCAATTAAATTTGGCGTGCTTGTCAAAACTCCGACACTGTTGGTTTCAGCAGTAACTGGTTCTATTAAAGTACCTTTGTACCCCCGTCAATACAGCAATGCATTCTTTCTAAGTGCACCTGCACCTATTTGGATGTTCAAATTTAGAGAAGTGTTCTCCTTTTGAAAATGTTAGGTTTTTATCGGACTATGCCGCTTTAATAAGTGCATCAGTATTTATGCCCGACATCTAGGGTCAAATCTAGGTCACTGTTTTGTTTTTAGAAAAAAACTAGGCTTTCATTGGATTATACAGTTTTAAGTTTATGAACTGATGAAGCCCATGTCTGTGACAAGGGCCCATGTAAGACACATACAACACATATAACACGTATAACACTAGATAAAAGATTCACCCGGTACTTGTAGTACACGGGTGAACGACAACGTAGTCTAAATACAGGCGAAAATAGCATTAGTATGGAACATGAAGTAGAAACTGTGGCTCCAGTATCAAATGGCTACTCATATAGGCACAGAGTTGGTGAAATGGGAGAGAATGCAAAAAGACAAGATGGCGGCTGCAGAATGCCATCGATTTCACTTTTAAATCTTATTAAACTAGATATTATATTATATTTTTTAACTCAAAGGTAGCGGGCTATCAATAAGACATATGTAAAGAATAATTGTTGCTTCTTAGATTGTGAAATTAGGCTCTTAATTCATTAACCCGCTTTTTCGACCGTTTTTATATAGGGTTGGTATTCACCCGTGTACTGTGACTGCTAGTACCGGGTGAATCCTTTATCTAGTATAGCACATATAACACATCACACGCAACAAACACAGCGCACACAACACCCACAACACACAACACACAACACACACAACACACACAACAAACAACACACACAACACATATAACACATCACACACAACAAACATAGCACACACAACACACACAGCACACACAACACAAACAGCACACATAACACACAACACACACAACACACAACACACACATCACACAAAACACAAACAACACACAACGCACACAACACATACTACACACACAACACACACAACACACACCACACACACATCACACATATCACACACAACATACACACCACACACACCACATAACACACACCACACACACCACACACCACACACAACCCACATAACACACACAACACACACAACACACACAACACACACAACACACACAACACACACAACACACACAACACACACAACACACACAACACACAACACACCACACACAACACACATACCACCCACAACACACACAACACACAGAACACACACAACACACACAGCGCACACATATCACACATCACACACATCACACACACCTCACACAACACAAACAACACACACATCACACACAACAGACACAACCCACACAACACACACAACACACACAACACACACACCACAAGGTACATGGTCCCATCAGGCCGACATGGGCCTTCACCCGGGTCCCACCCACCCGATGAGCGGTCCCCAATTAGGGTGGGCTCGGGCTGGGGTGAGGGGAGGGCGGGGGGTAGCAACCATGTGCCAGGGAACCTGTAATCTTGCAGTCGTCAAGTCGGAGCTCCCCCACGACGGGCCGAGCACCCGTCACCCCGTCACCCGTCACCCCGAAACCTGCCCCGTCACCTGCACCGGGCCCGGCCCAGCGCACATGCCACAACCACCAAATATATAGCTATATATATTAGTATATACACATATATATATATATACCTTGTATATGCGCCCGTACATGCAGGTTTAGGTAGAGCTTGCTGGATCCAATGGGTCCCAAGTCGCCCGGTAGGTTTAATTTTGATGCTCTAGATGGCACAGTCTACCGGGCTTTGTGCGTTACACCACACACACACACACACATATTATATATAATTATATATATATATATATATATATATGTATATATATATATATATAATTATATATATATGTACATATTTAATTATATATATATATATATATATATATATATATATATACAGTAACACATCTCTAACCGACCACCACCACAGATCGACCACTCCCCTATATCGATCGCTTTATTTGGGTCCCAATAATACCATTCTAACCATATTCTAACTCCCTAAACCGACCACCTCCCTAAATGGAACACATAACGCGGGGCGGCGCGGGCGGGACTTGGTGTGTTGTGTGTGTTGTGTGTTTTGTGTGTGTTGTGTGCATTGTGTGTGTTGTGTGTGTTGTGTGTGTTGTGTGCATATATATATATATATATGATGGGTCTATATGAAGAGTTCATGCGCAAATCCCTGTAAATGTAGTGAATATGCAATATACATCCTGGTACACGCGAATACTAACTAGCCTACGTCAGGAGTTGATATCTAATTCTAATAGAGAGCCGGATACAGGCGTGTAACCTGTCAAATAAGTAGTGGGTACAAATAATGGGAGATGTGAGAAGAAATTAAAAGAAGGATAACAATAGCCCAAACAACATTCTCCAAAATGTATAGAGTGTTAACATCAAGTAAGATATTAATACATACAAGGAAGCGTATTCTTCAGTGTTATGTGTGGTCTACTCTAATGTATGGGGCTGAGACATGGACAATCTCTAAGAAAATGTACAAACGTTTAGCAGCATTTGAGATGTGGACTTATCGAAGGATGATGAAAATATCATGGACAAAGAAGATCACCAACAAAGAAGTTCTCAGAAAAATTAAAAATAAGAAAAGCTTGTTTGCCACTATACAGACAAAGAAACTTATTTATTTTGGCCACATCATTCGTCAGAGTTCAATATACCGTACATTGTTGGAAGGGAAGGTGAATGGCAGCAGAGGGAGAGGGAGACCAAGAACATCATGGTTTACAAATATTTCACAGTGGACAGGCTTGAATTATTCAGTCTATCAGAAGAGCACACCATCGGGACAAGTGGAGAACCATTGCATCCAACCCTCGACTAGAGGACGGAACTATTGATTGATTGACAAAGTAATAAATTCCTCATGCAGGTTCATAGCCAACAAAATCAATAACGGATTCGTAAGAGACATTC
Source organism: Branchipolynoe longqiensis (assembly GCA_030323885.1). Taxonomy (NCBI): domain Eukaryota; kingdom Metazoa; phylum Annelida; class Polychaeta; order Phyllodocida; family Polynoidae; genus Branchipolynoe; species Branchipolynoe longqiensis. The sequence continues at coordinate 111,944,486 of CM059189.1, read as the reverse complement.
TGATACAGGCTTATAGTTTATTTTAGCATACTAAGTAAACAATGGATACTTATTCAATTATTGGTGCTGAAATTAAGTCATATTTTCCATTGTGTTATTGTTGCTTCAGGGGTTGGATTAAACCAAAACTTATTAGGGGTCTGTCTCATAACTGAGTGTGAATTCAAAATAATTAAATGGTTCACAAGGCAGCAGTTGTGTGTTGTGTGTGTTTCTCTTCTTGAATACTGTATACTGCCTATCATAGATAACAGTGAATAGACTTGTTTTCACCATTAGACAGTTGGTCAATAGAAAGCATGGGCTTACACTTTTTACCGACACAAGAGATTTTTAACATCCACCACCACATAGACATGGTATGAGAGCAACTGGCCTTGGATGATGCTCTACGTTATACACAGTGGTTGAAATCCAAATTCGCAGAGGTGATGGCTGCTTAATGATTTAGTTGGAACCACTCGTGAATCGCTAAGGCTCAGGAAATCAAATTTAACACATTTATATATATATCTTCTTCTTTTTTTTCATTATAATGGTACACTTAGCAAAAGCTCAGCTGAGGGTTAATTTCTTCAAAAGGTTGTAAACGACGTAACATTTTATGCGGGAGACACCTGGCGGCAAATCACGCAACTCGCTGCGATCGGACGTGCATGCCCCTCCCGGACTTCCGGTTCTGACAGCGTTTCGTTGGACCTGCGGAATCCAATGAAATCGTGATCTTGTGGCGGCCTAGGTATGGCCTAGTATTGAATCAGGCTGAGGCAGGGGTTGCCCCAGGTACTCTTATAGGCACGAACCTGCCGTGCCTACAAGACTCTTAGGTGCATGAGTGCCCCGTGTGATAAAGAGCAGTTCACCAGACCCCTGTGTAGACCACCAGGGTAGGTAGCTAGACTTCTGGAGAATGGACAACATGTCCACACAACCTATAACTAGGAATTAGACTCATCCTTCCCAGCCCTGGAGCGAACTACACCAGGACTACAGGTGAGTCACAACAATCTATTCAAAATCAAAACATTCTCAGATGTGATGCTTCATATAGAATGTAGATCTGTACTCCTGCATTCATGAGTCATTCATTATCTTGGGGTTTGGCCCCTGACACATATCCCAAAAGAGATATATTAGAAATCAAAGCATTTATCTAGATGTGATGCTACATATAGAACACAGATACTCATGCATGCATGAGTCATTCCTTTGAGGTTTGCCCACTTAGGCGCATCAACACTCGATGGTTTCTAGGGGTGATGACTAGTTACTATTACACCATTCTGGCATGACCGCTAAAGACTTAGCCTTTTTGAGGGCAGCTGGTTTGTACCACCTCATATGGTTTGCTAAATAAATTCTAACAATTATTAATAAACTTGTCTTTTTTACGGGAATTTGTTTCCCTCGGCCACAAATATATAATTGTTAGCTTTTTAATTTAATGAGTGTCTATTGGCACATAATTGATTGTCTGCTTTTACATGTAAACGTGATGGTTTGAACAAAAAACAAACATTTCTCACTGTGAATATGGCCTATGCTGCCGACACAGCATAAAGCAACCACCAATCAATCAATCAGCTACAGAACCGATTAGTCGGAAGGCTTGGAAATAACCACATGATTTTACAATCTATTGGGTTAAATATATTGATCAAATAGCTAGACGCTTAGCTATCATAGCCTGCTATTTGTGTTATGATTAATCTGTTAATTCATGTAGACTCAATAGGCTTTTAAAGTCAAATTGAGAGCATTCAGTGGCTGCCATCGTGTTTTTGTGAGTTCTTTTTTTGGTGTGTTGCATGCTCTTCTACTTCATCAACTCTAATTCAATATAGACAAACACGGAATGTTGGACCCGGGAGCTCCACCTGTTATTTAGAGTTGATTCATAGTCGAAGCACTTATAAGCAAACTATGATTTCATAGGCTTCAGCTGGTGGCACCATACAGGGGTTTCAAACCCCTCAAACACACCACTTTATATTTAATTATTAAGCATTTCACAAGTTGTGCCAATTTAGATTACCAATAGACTAGTAGTACTACTACATCGCTATTCCAGCCACGCGGTGCATTATGGGATGCGTGGAAGAAAAACAAACCCGTGAGAAGCACATGGCACATGCTAATACACTCGGTCCAGTTATAAAATGTGCTAGTTTCAGCTCATCTCAGCTCTTGTTTGAAATATAGAATACCAACTAAAAAATAGATATATAATCAATTAAGATATCAATCTTTTATCCAGCATTGTATTGTCATCGATATAATCAGCACATCTTATGCCATGTCTGGGCACTCAGAATAGTGTTAGAGCCATAGCCAGAGTCAGTTTTACTTATTTTATTCATATTTTTATTTATATCCTATGGTTAAGGACATATGTAGAACTAGACAATGAGTAGGGTTATTCAGATATTGGTTATATATTTCTTTGAAACAAGTTTTTGTTGACACATTTGACATTTTAATATTTAGAACTAGAATGACTTATGTCTAGTCAATGATGATGTAAACATCATTCTGTAAAGTGACTGAAATTGTATGTTTCTTAGCTCAAAATGCTTATTTATGGAGAGTTGTGTCTTAAACTTATTCATTGTATTATTATATTGCATCCATCCATCCATGTTTGTGCCAAATTGCTATGTATTTTTAATCATTTTGAATCAAATCAAAGTTTTCCCCTATGTGTATCGTCAAACTCAAAGGACCGTATGCCTTTGCTTTGCTGCCAGCGCCGTTTTCAGCGCATGCGGAGTCGGAACGGTGATCTCGTCTATTGTTTTCTTGCCATTCCCTTCGACGAGGGGGGTGTACCTTTCCGTCTATGCAAGGTGCATTCCTGGAGGAGATTAAGACTCGGGGGGATTGGTCGTCGGATACGGTGTTCAACTATATCTTGACTCCATTATCGGATAGGATTTTTGCGGACATGCGTGTCGCGGCGACCCTTGTGACAGTCGACTAGTGTGGCTAGGTGGGCTTCGCCCTTGTGGCGGGTTTCCCCAGCCATGTACAGTTCTGATAATGACTTCAATATGAATCTGTATCTCCCATACTAGTCTTTGTTGCTTCCTCTCTCATGGCTTATACCCGGTATATAGATTATATGCGGGTGTAGGCAGACGCGGTTGGGTTCTATTCCCCCGTGGATTAATTCGTTATCGGGATTGCCCTTCACTTGTGTTCATTGCTCCAAAATTATGGCATCACAAGAAAAGTGTAATTAGTGACAATTAAAATTATTTTCAGGTAAAGATCTTTTATTTTAATTACATTTTTGGATTGGCTTTTACGTGGTTTTGCACCTGGACTATTCACATGTAGTTGAGCTGTCAGTTGAACAAAGACTTTGATAGAAATCTTAATCTTTTCTTGTCCAATTTCTATCTAGAAAGTGTCTATGGTCTTCTGCACATTCCTATCATGCCTTGTGGCCATTAATACAATGCATAGTTTTCTTCTTCCTGTACACCGGCATTCTACATACAAAATAACAAATAAAAATAAAAATCTCATGCCCGACCTGGAAACATTGAAAAGTGTGGATGCTAAGCAAGTATATTTTTATGTGGCCTAAGTTAGTGTGACGTATCTAGTTAATAGGAAGCATCCAGTGCTTTCAGCGGACTAGGCAGCGTTAAACCTGGTATTTCAATGCACCATCCCTATATATATGTGTGTGTGTGTATGTGTATATATATATATATATATATACATGCACTCATCACCTGTGGGTCAGATGAACCCCACACTCCACCACCTGGTAGGCTATATATATGTATATGTGTATATATATATATATATATATATATATATATATACATGCACTCATCACCTGTGCCTGTAATCAATCCTGTGCACTGTCACACCCACAAACCACACACCACTCCATATGTCTCGTCAATGTTCGTTGACACCCGGAACAAATTGATAGGTACACTGTGAGGAGGGGTTGGGGGTGGGGGCGGTGGGAAGGGGAGGGATGGTGGGAGGGGATTTCGTGGCGGGAGGGCGGCGTGGAGGGACGGTGGGAGGGGGTTGGGTGGCGGGAGGGAAGTGAAGGTGGGAGGGGGTTGCAGGTTAGCGGGTTGAGGCAGAGGTGGCGTCCTGGAAGTCTGGAGCGGGCGGGAGGCTGCATAATGCACTTGCTATCCGGACCGCACTTCATCCACACCTCTCTCTATTTCCTCTCTGCTGGTCTTGCTCCTCCTTGATTATGTCTGAAAAGAGTTCCAGGAGGGGGAGCCCACCAGCATTTCACTTTCTACTCTTACTCTGTCCATGTCTTTGGCTCACTGGATGGTCACCATAGAGCAAATAGACACGGTCCTTTGACTCAACTCTGCTCATTTCTCTTTCCTACTCCTAGACTCTACCCTTTTTTTTTTCTCCCAGGCATACTTCTCCAACTGACCAGGGGCATTGTGTGCTTGGGTGGAGCCTTGTACCATATCGTTTCTCTCGCTTTGTTCTCATTGCTGGAACTGCTGTAACCCCCTTTGCCTGTCCCTTCCTCCTAAACCCTCACTGCTGTCGACTGGATACGAGTGCTCTGCTACCGCCGGACCAGAGAGATTTGGCCGCCCCAACACTTCGCTGTTTTGAATGTTTTAAAGATATCCCCCAGCTTCTACAACCATCCCCTACCAAAGATTGGACTGATTTATCGGGGCCTTTCTATATTGCTGCAGTTCTGCAGCCGGTAACCGTCATAAGGTTACGAACAACCCCACAAGCAAGCTGCAGAATGGATTGTGCTGGGGCGGAGGGCGGGAGCAAGGCGTGGCGGGAGCAGGGTGGAGGGTGGGGAGGGGGGGGGGGGGGGTGCATGGCATGGCAGGGTAAAGTGGGACGGGGCGGGGCCGGGGTGGACGGGCCGGGTTGGGTTGGATGGCTGGGCTGGGGGTTGGGCTGGGCTGGGTTGGGCTGGGCTGGGTTGGGCTGGGTTGGATGGGACCGGGGTGGGTTGGGCTGGGAGGGGCTGGGTTGGACTGGGCTGGGCTGGGGTGGGCTGGGCTGGGCGGGGCTGGGCGGGGCTGGGCGGGGCTCGGGCTGGCGGGGCTGGGTGGGACTGGGGGCGGGTCGTGGGCTGGGCGGGCTCGGGCGGGGCGGGGCGGCGCGGGGCGGCGCGGGGCGGCGCGGGGGCGGGCGCGGGGCGGCGCGGGGCGGGGCGGGGCGGCGCGGGGCGGCGCGGGATTCAATGAGGCGGGATGAGACGGCGCGGCCTGAGGTGGGGTCGGCGGGCGTGGGCGGGCGTGGGTGGAGCAGGGCGTGGTAGGGCGGGGCAGGGCGGGGCTTGGTGGCGTGATCTGTGGTCGGAGTGGGTGGGCACGATACCCTCGGATGTGGTTTGCCGTCCCAACACCTGGACAGTGCAGGGTCAGCTGGACTTTCATCTGGCTATGGCACCGACCCACACCCACACCCACACCCACACCCACACCCACACCCACACCCAGCCCCACACCCACACCCTCACATACACAACCCCTCTCACACACCTGGGGAACTGGCATTGAAACAAAGTGCCGCAGACACCTTCAGTGTACCGAGGTGCACACACATGCCCAACTGCAGGTGGTATTCTACTTAAAGTTGCATAGTCCGATGGTTTTGAGTTTCAGTCACATCTTGAGATAAATATAGTAAGTTGACTTGTTATGGTATACCTTACTTTAGTTTCAGGTATCTTATATTTTACATGGCAACCATTAGAGATATTTGAAGTTAAAACATGTTAAATTACTTTCGGTGAGCACATCAAAAGTGTGACAGCATACACTTCAGCAGTAACCTACAGGTCGTATTAAATTGGGTTAATATCCCTTTTGGAACAGCAAAACAAAGAAGTTTAACTAGTCCAGCAGTATCTAAGTTCAGAGTTCAGGCACAAAACCGCGTAAATGCCAATCCAAAAATGCAGCTTAAGTAAATTAATTTTATCTGAAAATAATTTTACTTCTAACTAATTCCACTTTTTTTTTATGTTGACATGATTATGGAGCAATGAACAAAAACGTAGGAATGTCCGAAAATAAACTTTTGAAGGTTTGATGCCGAGGTTAATATAACTTTTTGGATTGGCATTTACAGGGTTTTGCACCTGAACTCTTCATATATCAGTGTATATAGAATCAAATTTAGGTGAATGTATTTCTTTCGAAATGTTGATGATTTCATCGGACTATGCAGTCTTAATGACATGTTTGTAACCTTCCACTATATGCTTTGGTTGTCGTTGTTTTACGACCTAGCAATAAAGTGACCGAGTGCTATATCGGGTCATGGTGCCGGCGGCCTGATTTCCCAGTGTGGCAGCACTATACAAGTATAAAGTCACCATGAGTGTGCACTGTCACAATCCGGCGGTATCCGTCCTGAAATGACCTTAGATGTTGCCAGGACGTAAAACTCCAACAACCAACCAACCAACCAAGTGTCTTAAGGCCCGGTCAAATACACATTAGTAAACATAGTTGAACGTAGTGGACGCTAACATAGTTCAACGTAGTGCAACATAGTTCAACATAGTGCAACATACAGGCATCCGTACTTCTCCATGATGAGAACGTGATCAGAACGTGTGTGGGCCGTGAGTTCCAATTTAAAGCTTTGGACATGTTCAAAAGAGAGGTACATTTGAGGCACACGTAGCCTCCGGGATGATAACATACTCTAGCATACTCTAGCATACTCTAGCATACCATAGCATACTTTGACCCACATAAAACCTTGGCCGTTCTGCCGTGGTCTCATAGCCATTAGTGGATGAAGTTGAATGTAGTTTAACGTAGTGGAGGGTAACAAAGTTCAACGTAGTTCAACGTAGTTGGATGCACCGGGATACGTACCATAGCATACCAGGATCCGTACCGTAACATATTTATCCATACTATTAGGTGGGGGATCAACAACAAAAAACTGCTGTACCTTAATGTAGTTTAGCGTAGTGATAGCACTTTTCACCCACATTAATCGATCTACGGATCACTACGTCCACTAATGTGTATGTGATGGGGGCTTTTCTCTTAGTAATCTGTGGCTAAGATGATTTCTCAGTTTTGTTAGTAAAACTAAAAGGGACCCTAGGTAGTAGGTGCCTGAACCACAACTGTCGATCAAACAGAACGCCGGCTAGTGGAGGAAGTAATGTCACACACCGCCGCCTGGTGGCAGCACTGAGCTGGAAGTCCGGCTTGGCTGCGACGCATTTGTCTGGTAAATGGATTTTATTCATATGTCATTTCTCAACACCCTAGCACTGTACTTCCGCCCATGAGTGACTTGAATTCTGGGGTGTTTGTAACCTTACAACGGTTACCGGTTGCAGAACTGCAACATTATAGAGTGGCTCCGATAAATTGGCCCAATCTTTGATTGAAGAAAAATCTTCTGGTGGGATGGTTGTAGAAGCTGGGCAATGTCTTTACAATGATTAAACGATGAGTCATTGGGGCGGTCCAGAATCACTCCAGTCTGGCGGTAGCACAGCACTTGTATCAGCAGGCAGCAGCAAGGGTTTCCAGCAATGAGAACAAAGTGAGAGAAACGCAAAGGTAAAGGGCGCCACCCAAGCACAAACTCCCTTGATCAGGGGAAGAAGTATGCCTGGGAGAAAAAAAAGGGTAGAGTCTAGGAAAGAGAAATGAGGAGAGTTGAGTCAAAGGACTGTGTCTATTTGCTCTATGGCAACCATCCAGCAAGCCAAAGACACAGACAGAGTAAGAGTAGAAAGTGAAATGGTGGGGGGGCTCCCCCTTCTGGAACTCTTTTCAGACATATCAAGGAGGAGCAAGGCCAGTGGAGAGGAGATAGAGAGAGGTGTGGACGAAGTTCGGTCCGGATAGCATGTGTCCATGAGTGGTAGAGTTATTGACAAAGATTTGCGTGACTTTGTAACAATTTCAATTAGAAGACAATTACATAATTAATAATATGTGTATAATAAACTGATGCATTCCGTAATTCAAGTGCACATCATTTTCATAAAGTGTCAGACGGATAGACCAATACTAGCACAAGTATACACAAAGAGTTATTATAACCGAGTCGTGTAAGGGGACAATTAAAGCCGCATATTCCAATGCAAACATTACCATGTTCGAAACCCAATCAGTTAGATGTAATCCTGCATACCCAAGTTAGCTACTGATGCAGTCATGCTACTGGCTTAAAGTTGCATAATACGATGTTTTTGAGTTGTCATTTTTCTTAGATGAATCTTTTAAATTGATTGTCATAAGCTACCTTACTTTAATTATAAATAACTTATTTTTAAATGGATGTCTTTGATATAATTGAAGTGCAAACATGTCAGATTAATTTGTAATTTGGGAAACTATGCCAAAATTCTGACACCATAGGCTCCTGCAGTAACAGGTTATGTCATATTGATGGAGTATTCCCTTCTATGTGGCTGTGAATGATTAATAAATGCATCAGTATCTAGGTTCGATATGTAGGATCAAATCTAGATAATTGTTTTTGTTTTGAAAAGGTGATGCTTCATCGGACTCTGGCAGCTTTAAATTGACTGTGTGCATTTCCTTTTATGCAACAACAAATGCTTATATAGTGCACCAATATCTAATATCAGTCCATACAATAAAATCTCGATAATGATTGGTTTACACAAGTGGTGCTTTTATCTCAATGTGCCGCTTTAATCTGCAAAATTAATCAAAATTAATTTGGTCATTTTTGAAAGCTGTGCAAATGGAGTAAGCCCCATCCGTGGTCCAACAAATATAACTAGGGTGAACTTGTTGGATTTGGTTGGTGTTTTGTTGGAGTTTTTAGTGCTGCCCCACTGGGAAATCAGGCCGTGGGCACCATGACCCAATATCCCACTCAGTCACATTATCCAGACACTCAGCTAACCAGTCCTTGCCCTATCCTATTAATGCCGAGCGCCAGGCTAGGAAGCGACACGTATCAATTTGATAAGTCATTGGTTTGACTCGATCGGGAATTGAACTCCTGATCTCCCGCATGCGAGCCCGCGCTACACCGATTCGGCCACCACGCCCGGTGAACTTGGTAGTAACGTCTTTGGACCCATTTGGATGAGCAGACATCCTTTGAGGAATTTCAGGCATGGCTGGACATGGCACGACATGCGCATTGCTTTTGGCACAGTAAGGGGTTGACAAGGCAGGAACCAAGGACCTAAGCATGTCTCTTGCTAAGTCATGCTTTGCCTACAGGTTATCTGCCAATACTATGTTGTAGATAGTAAATATATTGAGCTTTATAGTTGATGATGCTGTTGATAATAATGGTAAGAACTCAATTCAAACATAGGTTTTTTTACCCTGTCCTTAACATATAGGTTCATGATATAACCTATTTTCAATGCTAAACAGCTTTGGTAATTTAAATATAAAGTATAAACTCATGATGCCTAGATAACTGCAATTGATATATAAGTATCAGCAAAATGTAAGTTAACTAATATTAACTGTGATTGCTTACCTGCTTACCTGCACATGATAGTCTTAAGTTGTCCCCGATCCAGGGAAGCAAGTCTTTCCGAATACATGTATTGCCTTGACCTTCAATAGAAATGTAAATACATTTAAAGCGATTAACACTGCACAGTCCGCTAAATGCATCATATTGTTTAAAGCCAAAACACTTAAATATAATTGATCCTATATAACCGAGAAGGTACTGGTGCACTAATTAAGCATATAAATTTGCCTACATACAAACAAGGAGAGAAGCGTACTTGATATGGGATGGACAATCTTTATTACTCGTCTTGGCTAGCAATAGATGCATACCGGCTAAAGTTCAAAATCTGGGCCAAAACTGGTGAAATATGGCAGCCAAGCGGTGGAGCCGGCGCTGGCACCACTATCGAGTAGTCCCGGGCTCGCAGGCACCGGGCAGCGATTGGACATTATTAGATATTCCAAATATATATACACGATCTCAGAGAATATATTTATTATTAACGTTTACTCCGGCACTTTATATACGTGTCATGGGGGTGATGAAAATGGGAAATATTGCGCCTAGAGTGGGACTTGAACCCACATCTCTTTGCATTCTGGGCCAGTGTGCTAACCATTACACCACCTAGGCTCCCTGATATCAACACACTACCCACACCTACCTGTCTATGTGGCTCCTTGCCTGAGAGGTCAGTGCAGACCACTACACTCGTCCCCCTGGAATTGTAAGTCTTTTAATGCTTACAATTACATATATACAGGCAATGGACTAACACATACATACACAGGGTAGGTTCAACAACCATACAGCGCGTAGCTTGTACAGGATCATGGTCACGGCAACCAGTGTCATGGGGGTGATGAAAATGGGAAATATTGCGCCTAGAGTGGGACTCGAACCCACATCTCTTTGCATTCTGGGCCAGTGTGCTAACCATTACACCACCTAGGCTCCCTGATATCAACACACTACCCACACCTACCTGTCTATGTGGCTCCTTGCCTGAGAGGTCAGTGCAGACCACTACATACGCATAATATTATTATTATACTCCTTGTATTGCTGCATGAAAGGAATATTTAGTTAATTCAATGGAACCTGGCATTGCTAAAGCCTAAAGAAATTCCTTCGAGCGAGTGGAGGCTAGGCCCCGCGCAGGAGGCGGAGTGGTGCATGATGGTATCCCACCCCCACGCGGCTAGGTGGGGAGTGCAGGACACTACAGGCATTATTACACTCGATAAAGGGTTGATCACTATCCATCCACCATTTTGACATACATCCTAGCATTAGTTTCACAAGGGCAAAATATCTCCAAGGCTAACCCTTAAATAAACTGAACATATTTATTGCAGTTAAAATGGTATCATATTTTTGCGGTGAACGGGTCTTCGGTTTTACACCCAAAAAAACACTATCCAAGGGATCATCGTGTTCTTGGTCCTCCCTGTGTACTCTATGCCAGTCAGTCATCTGATTATACATCAAAGCGCTGTCTGTGAGGTATCTCAGTGCATCACACTATTAAGCCAACACAATACCAAGTAGACACCTGTCCCAATAGAGATATGGCCTTAGATATTGTACCTAAATCTGCAAGCAATTAATCAATCAATTAAGCAATCAATTAGTCACCCAACCAATCAACGCTGTATTGCAAAGCCGAGACGCTTGCGCTTGACAATGACCGTTAGTTATGATATGGTGGGGGGAGGGGTAGCGGAGGGGGGGGGGGAGCGAACCAGACAAGTAGGATAGACAAACAGTTAGTGTTTTATCAAGCTCTGTTAAAGTTGCATAGTCCGATAGTTTTTGAATTGCTGTCATTTTCTGAGATACATATAGTAGCTTCATTGTTGCAATCTACTGGGATAAACAATGACTACCTTTGGAGATATCTGACGTGTAAAGATCATACATTAATTTTGGTGTGCTTCTCAAAACTCTTATCCCATAGACTTTACCAGTAACAGGTTCTATTGAATGTACTTAGTATTATTCCCTTCTATACAATAACATGTTAAATTGACTCAGTATGCCCTTCTATGTGGCAACAAATGTTTAATAAGTGCACCAATATCCAAGTTAGATATGTAGAATGCAATCTAGGTGAATGTTTTTGTTTTGGAAATTTGATGCTTCATCGGACTATGCAGCTTTAACATCACCACTACAACCACAACCACTACCACCACAACCACCACACCAACACCATACCACCACCACCACTACAACCACAACAACTGCCAGCACCACCACACCACCACCACAACACCACCACTACAACCACAACCACTACCACCAGCACCACCACCATACCAACACCACACCACCATCACAACTACAACCACAACCACCACCATAACCACCACCACACCCATCACTACAACCACAACCACCACCACTACCACCATCACCACTACCACCACCATCACCATAACCACCACCACACCTCAAACACCACCATCACCCAATTCGCCCGTTGCAGGCTTGGCCGCTGTGCTGTGCTGTTCAAATTGAGGTTAATGTTCAGATCGCCTGCCCTCCTCACAATGGTTTAGAGTCGCAGTGGTAATAATCAATTATCATTAACCATGTGAATTGTGCTCATTGATTGACTTGCTCGGCGCTGTGCCTCGCGCGGTGTCATTACGCCGCTCCACCAGGTGGCGCCGCACCACAAGCCGGCACGCCTGGACACCTTCCCAATTAAAGGTAATCAGCCACTCCGCCCGCCCTCCCGCCATAGCCCCGCCCGCCCGCCCGCCTGTTTGTCCCCCCAACCCGCCCGCCCGCCCACTCGCCCGGCCACCCACCCGCCCGTCCGCACCTCCCGCCCGCCCGGCCGCCTCCTGGTCCGCCCGCCCGCCCTCCCGTCACCCAGCCGAGAGCTTCTGAGGGAGGGATGGGTGGGGATGGGGGTGGGGGTGAGGTTTGGGTGGTGATTGAGGTTGGGAGTAGGGGTGTTGATGGGAGTTAGGGTGGGAGGTGGCGGGGTGGGAATGGGTAGGGCGGCGTGGGGTGGGGTGGGGGTAATGTGCGATGGGAACAGGAATGGGGGTAGGGTTGGGTTTGTAGTTGAGATGGAGATGGAGTAGGGGTGAGGTGGGGTGGGGGTGTGGTGGAGGTAGGGACAGGATAAAACCCACCTAGGCGTGGGATGGGATATGGGATGTGGGTGGCTATGGGGGTAGGGGTGGGGGTCGGGAGGGGATAGTGTGCGATGGGAGTAGGAGTGTGGGTGGGGGTGGGAGCGTGATGGAGGTAAGGGTGGTGTGGGGGTAAGGCTTGTGGGTTGTGGGTTGTGGGTTGTGGGTTGTGGTTTGTGGGTTGTGAGTAAGGGTTGTGGGTTAAGGGTAGGGATGGGGCGGGGGTGGGAGTAGAGAAGGGGGTAGCAGTGATTGGGGGGTGGGTAGCAGTGGTGAGGTGTAGGTGGATGGGAGTAGGGGTGGGTGTGATGGGGGTAGGGGTGGTGTGGGGGTATGGTTTGTGGGTTATGGGTTGTGGGTTGTCGGTTATGGGTTGTGGGTTGGGGTAAGGGTTTTGGGTTGTCGGTTGGGGGTAGGGATGGGGCGGGGGTGGGGTGTAGAGAAGGGGGTAGAAGTGGTTGTGGAGATAGCAGTGGGGTGGTGTAGGGTGGGATGGGAGTAGGTGGTGGGGTAGGGGTGCGGGTGTGATGAAGGTAAGGGTGGTGTAGGGATGGGGTATGGGGTATTGGTGCGGGTGGGGGAGATGGTAGAGGTTGCCCAGACATCTCTATTTAACATGCACAGTCATGACGTCAGTATACTTCCATGAAGAGAGGTAAGTCACAACAGTCGATTCGCTCCACCAACCCGCCCTCTGACGCCAGTCGCAATAATTAATTATGGTGATTTTATAGTGCTGCCACACTGGGAAACCACGATGCCAGCACCGTGAGCTTCTATCCCACTCAGTCACATTATCCTGATACTGAACCAACCAGCCCATGTCTTATCCTATTAATGCCGATCCTCAAGCTAGGAAGTGACAAGTATCAATTTAAAAATCATTGGTTTGACTCGACCGATAGGTGAACTCCTGACGTTCCGCATGCGAGGCCCATGCTCTACCGATTAGACTTCGGGGGCGGAAGATCGGGAGTTTGGTTCCCGGTAGAGTAAAAAATTGATACTTGTCGCTTACTAGCCTGGCACTTGGCATTAATAGGATTAGGTAAGGACTGGTTGGTTCAGTGTCACTGTCAGGATAATGTGACTGAGTGGGTTGCTGGCAGCCTGATTTCCCAGTGGGACAGCACTACAGAATTGCCATGAGTGCGCTCTGTCACAAGTTGGTAACCGTCCTGATATGACCTTAAATATTGCTAAGACATAAACAAACAAACCAAGTGTGATTGGTCCTTCCTTACCCGGGGCGTCGCCCTCCCCTCACCCACCCTCTGGCGGACTTAGCTGTAACTAACCGGTGTCGGTCCGCTGTTCGCCGCCTGCACCTCACCGACCGCAGCGCCCTCCCACGGCCGACCTGGCGTGCGTGCGGGCGGGCCGGCGGGCGGGCGGAAGTCTGCAGTGCATGCCGGGATAATGACTCAGTTGTCCGAGGCCACGATAGGGGGCGTGGCGGTGGGAGGGGTTAGATACATGCATGCCAGCCCGTGGTACAGCATCTCTGTCGCTTACCAAGGCCACGGGTTCACCCCACACCCCCGCGCGCACCGCCAGCACCGCCGACAGTGATCCCCTCAAGGGACGCCGCTGTGGCAGCCGCGCCCGCAGCCCGGATGCCCGCTCTGGTACCCCGCCGCGCTGCGACCCCGCAGCCCGGCTGTGCTCCCACACGGGTTCCCCGCCGCTCCCGACGCCCGCCTGCCCTCACACGGAACCCCTCCGAGCCGTCCGCCATCCCTCCCCCGCATCTCCCACATGTAACCCCTCCGCGCACGTCGCCCTCCCGCCCCATATGCCACTCAACATCGGACCCCTCCTCGCTCTGCCGTCGCCTCCCGCTTCACCCACACGGGTTACTCCCTGCGCGCCGCGTCCTCAGCCCTCTGCCCGGCTCTCTGTTTCACATCCTGCTCTCCTCCATCCGCCCCTGCTCACCCAACACTGAGCCCCGCCCTGACTCCATCTCCCTCCTCCCTTTAATCACCCGCCAGGTAACCCTTCCGCCCTCATCTCTCCGCCCTCCTCTCTCCCCCTTCTTCCAACACTACATAACCCCCGCCCCTGAACCCCGCGTCGCCCGCCTCCCGCGCCCTCCGCCCACTCACGACTATCCCCCGCCCTGTTTTAACCGCCGCGCCCTCCTCCCTCCTCCCTCCGCACCACTACGTCTGACCCTCCCTCCCACGGGAGGCTAAGCCTCCTCCCCGCCCTCCGCACCTGCTTTTCGTCCCGCCCCTGGGCCAACCCTCCGCTCCTCCATCGCCCTCCAATCCCGCCCAGTTACTCACCTCGCTCGCACGCCGGGTCCCCTGTACAACCGCCTGCCCAGCTCCACCCCCGCCCTGATTCCTCCGCACCGCGGCCGTTCCGCGCGCGCCGAGTCTCCATACTGAGAAACTGGGCCCTAACCCTGCCCCGCCCTGCCCCGACCCTCCAGGTGGGTTCTCCGCTACTCCCTCCGGGCCCCGACACGACACGCTCGCCGTCCGCTGCGGCACCGCTCGTCGCAGCCTCTGCCACCTTATCCCCTGCGCCCAATTCCCACCCTTCCCCTCCCATCCACTCCCCTCCCTCCCTCACCTTTGCACTCACACCCTCCTTCTCACCTCCCCTCACACTCAAATCCCTCTTTCCCCTCCCCTCCTCTACCTCCACATTCCTCCTGCGGCCCTACCTCCCTCCCATCCCATCATCTCCGCCCGCATCCCCCACCCTTCAGGCCTCACTCCCGCCCTCCCCATCTCTCCTCCTCCCACACCACGTATCCCCATTTTCCCCTCCTCTCGTCATCTCCTCCTCTTCCCTCTCCCCCTCCCGCCTCCTCTTCCCCTCCTCTCCTCCTCTCCTCCTCTCCTCTCTCCTCCTCTCCTCCTCTCCTCCTCCCCTCCTCTTCTACTCCCCCTCCCCGCATTCCTACTCGACCTACTCCTCATGCCTCCCTCACCTCCCCCGCCCATCTATCCATCCATTGTCACCCTCTATTAACCCCCTCCCTCCAACCACATCCACAACTCACCCTCACCACCGCCCCCACCCACCCCCACACATTCTCTCGCCTAACAATAACCGACGGAAGATTCGTGAGCAAGCTATAAATCATCGTCTCTAACCATATAGCACGGTACCGCCATTACCAACACAACCCCCTGTCACCACTAACCTGTCTCACCTCCTCAATCCCTTCCTACCCACCCACCACCACCACCACCACCACCAATAACCGCTCTGCTGTATACTTGGGCAGTCCACATAACTCACCGTCCTTAAAGTTGCATAGTCCGATGGTTCTGAATGTCAATAATTTTTTTCGGAGATAAATATATTAAATTGATTGTTATAATCTACCTAACTTTAGCTTGAAGTAACTTTTATATTAAATGGCTAACTTTTGAGATATTTGAACTGCAAATATGGTTAAATTAATTTTGGCACGCGCGACAGAACTCTGACACCATAGGCTTCAGCAGTAACATGTTCTATTAAATCGCCTCAGTATTCCCTTCTACGTGGCAACAAATGTTTAATAACTTCCCAATATCTAAGTTAGATAAGTAGAATCAAATCTAGAAAATTGTTTAATTTTGAAAAGTTGATGCTTCATCGACCTAGTATGCAGCTTTAAGGTCACATTCCAAAATGGCCACCACAGATACAGATACAATCGCCCACTTCTCATTCCACTCCCCCATTAATCCTCCACCCCCCAAATCCACCCCCCCCCCCCACACACACACCCTCCTCTCCGCATCCCTCGTGAACTCCCCTCACCCTTCCACCTTCTCCTCACCCTGTCCCATCCTCTCTCGACTTCCAATAGCCACCTCAAGGTTCGCAAGTAGTCAATAAGTATAAGTATAACTCGACGCCCTCCCACCGGCCGTGGCGGCCTCAAGCTAAGATTCCTTATACGCGATATGTGGCATGCGAATGCGAATGCGAATGCGAATGCGAATGCGAATACAAATCAAAAAGCATGTAAATGAATAGTGGTGCTTCCAAACGTCCGAATGCGAATGCAAATGCAAATGCAAATGCAAATGCGCCAAATGGATCGACCCATGGACTGATCGGTGTGGCATGCGAATGCGAATACCGTTGCGTTTGCCATAGAAAACATACTGTTCCTTCACAAATTTGGAGGAAAAACCCCTACAAATCTTAGGGGCTGGCATATATCTACGTCACATATATGACATTCGCATGCCGCATGCCACATGCGGCATACCGCGTATAAGGAATCTTAGCTTTATCGGTAGAGCGCGGGCCTCGCATACAGAAGATCGGGAGTTTGGTTCCCAGTCGAGTGAAACCAATGACTTATAAAATTGATACGCTTCCATTCCTAGCATTAATACGATAGGGCAAGGACTGGTTCGCTCAGTGTCGGGATAATGTGACTGAGTGGAATATCGGGTCATGGTGATGCATGGTGGCCTGATTTCCCTGTGGTGCAGCACTATAAAGTTGCCATGAGTGCACACTGTCACAAGTCGGCATTTATCCTGATATGACTTTCGATGTTGCTAGGACGTAAAACAACAAACAACAAACAGACGCCCTGCCACTCCACACACCCATGCACCACTCCCACTATAATCCTTCCTCCTATCTCCAACAGAATGTTCATTCTATAACTCGCCTCCCTCCCCCACTCACCCCCCCCCCCACACTCCCCCACCCACACACACACACCAGTCCCACCCTTAGTATTCCTCCTATCGCCGACGCAATGTTCGTGAGTAATCAATAACTCACCTTCCTGAACGATACATCCAGATAACTCCGTCATCCCCCACCCCCACAACCCCCACACACACCCAACGCCCCCCACCACACACCATCCCCCATTCCCGCTTCTACACAACCCCAGCCGCCCACAGGCGAACAAAGGGGCACGTGATCGCGAGAATTCACGGCCAATTTCATAAGATAATTCGTCGGCGCCTCCCCCACCCCCACGCCTCCCCGTCGCCTCCCCCCGCCGACACCTGCCCGAGCCAATGACGGTAAAGTTGTCAACTGTCCCCCCGGTGGCCCGAGTCACCGTGGGGACCCCAGGCCCAAAGTAGCACCCTGCTCACTCCCCCACCACCACTCCCTAACTCCCACCCCGCAAATTACAGCCTTGCCGCGCGCATCCCGCACCGCGCAGACCTGCGCGCGCAGCTGTGATTTGGACCGGAAGTAGAGCGCGCAGTCGCTGGCACCAGCGTCCCCCTCTCCCCTCCCCGCCCCTCCCGCCAGCAAGCCCCACTTCCTCTTGTCAATCTCATCCTACACGGTTTGTTTTGTTTTGTTTGTTGGAGTTTTACATCCTGCAACATCTAATGTCATAGTCCTGATATGACCTTAGATGTTGCCAGGAATTAGAACTCCAACATCCAACCAATCTAATGTCATATCAGCAGACGGGATGGCTGAATGAGATGAACGTCCGTCTCTCGTTTTGGTAGATCGTGGGATTCCGTCCTGCGGGTTTGTACCCTGGTCAAGTCAAATCGATGACTTAAAAATGTGATACTTGTTACTTCCTAGCCAGGCGCTCGGCATTATTATTATTAGGATAGGGCACGGTTTGGTTTGGCTCAGTGTCAGGATAAGTTGAATGAGTGAGATATCAGGACATGGTGCTTGTGGCATGGTCTCCCAGTGGGGCAGCACAATAAAGTTGACATGATTGCACACTGTCAAAGTGGGTACCCATCCTGATATGACCGTTGATGTTGCCAGGGTGTAAAAGTCCAACAACCAACCATCGAATGTCATCTCAGGATGAGTACCGACTTGTGATAGTGCACACTTTTTTTTTTTTTTGGTAAAGTATTTATTCATCTGAATATGACATTTGTCAGCGCCGGAGCACTGGTCTTCCGGCCATCTCACATAAATTTGATCAGTGTTGTATTAGTTACAGCACCGATCCTGTAGAATTAAGGGAGTGGCTCCTGCTGTATAATGTACAGCACCAGTCACTGTAGTTCATGCAAAAATGGGGAGCAGCACCAAGTAGAAAGTGTATACTCGGGGCAACTCAAACAATCGTTGTGGGTTACATTTTTTCTCTTATAAAACAAGCTAAGTTTATAGTTGACAAGATATGTTGTCTGTCTTATATAATGTTCAATGTGTTTAAACAGATTGATAGTTGTGTAGGATGTTTGGTGTGTTGATGGTTTGTTCATGATGGTTAAGGGTGGTGGCAGGGGAGGGGGCCCAGGGGGTGGGGGGCCTCATGACAATTTTATAAATAAGTGCTGCCCCACTGCGAGACCAGTCTGCCTGCACCATGACCTGATATCCCACTCAGTCACATTATCCTAACACAGAGCCAACCAGTCCTTGCCCTACCCTATGAATGCTGAGCACCCCGGCTAGCTAGCGACAATCATCAATTTGGTAACTCATTGGTTTGACTCGACCCCTTCTGCACGAGAAGGTTTTGCGCTGCCGATTCGGCCACCGCATGCATCCGGTAATACCCAGTTATTTTCTTTGCTGGCACGCTTTAAATAAAAAGTAATGAATGCGCTTCTTCAGGAGGACTAATCACACCAGACAGGGCCCTCCTGCACTTGTTGTGCCTGACTGGCTGTGTCTACTGGCCCCTAAATAGTCCTTGAACCAGACATCAAATTTTGAGGTTTGACTACTAAAAAGGAGGGCAAGCCACCACTACGTTTTTCAATTAGCCTTACATGTTGCCCGTATGAACAAATGTGATGGACTTTTCAATTCCACTGCTAAGCCGATTTTGGCAGCCATTTTCCAAAATGGCCACCAATTTTGTTTGTATCATAACTCATCAATTTTATCGTAACCTTTAATCAACTAGTCTGAGGCACATACACACCCCTACGTAAAAGGGTGGTCATGCCCCACAGGCATCGAAGACGATAATTCTGCATGCATTCTGTCTCTGTGTGTATGCATTCTTCAATATCTCCCTACCCTATGTGAGTCTGTTAGTTCTACAATTGGTTAGTTGTTTGGTTATCTATGGTTATTTTCCATGACTGCTTTCATCTTCTGGTTTTAGTATTTATTAGTTTGGGTTTTAAACTTAAAGTTTACCTCCTGGGTGTATCATGCATAACATTTATGCTTTCTAAGAGTTTGCTTGAATTATCCGTGTATTTTTATTTAGTAAATATTTTATTCATTATTAATTTGTATGAATTGAATTATTACAAAAAGGTTAGTCTGACAGTGTATTGAGCTCCATTTTGCTAAAGATTTTTACATGTTTCTATTGTCGCTGTATTTCTTGAATTATCCGTGTATTTCTATTGATTAAATATTGTATTCATTATTAATTTGTTTAAATTGAATTATTTAGAAGAAGTTAGTCTAACATTTAGCAGTGTATTAAGCTCCATTTTGATTAAATATTTATATGTTTCTATTGTCCCTGTACTTCTTTCTTCTACTCGCGGTGTATTCCATTCCCTTGCTTTCGTGTACTCGGTACTCCGCTCATATGATCTGTTTTTGGTTCTGTTCATTATCAGTTGCGAGGCTTCACCCTATAGTGTTCCCTTGGCATGTATATAAGCAGGGCCGTCCTGATATTACCTTAGATGTTGCTAGGACTTAAAACAACAAACAAATGTCTAAGCAGGGAGGTGGAAGATAACCAAAGTATGCGCACCTATTGCGACATGACGGTCCGGGGCCTAGCTTTGGATTTTCAGGTGGTACGCAAATTAATTTTTTTTAAAGATATTGGAATAAAACGTGATGGAATATCGGGAAATGGGTCACTGTCCTGAAAACTGGTCAGCATGGGATGGGATTTTAAAACATCAATAAAAAACGTCCTACTTATTTGTCTCCTTATGCTTTTCATATCAAGGTTCATATTTCATGTAAGAAATAAGGGAAATAAAATAAACCGCACACAACTTTGGTCTTTTTAGTTATGAAGAGTTTTTGTACCATAAAACCCAATTTTACAGTCAGCCATTTGTAACATGACACATGGGACATGGTTGGATACATACTGACATCTTGTATTGCATTGATATATCAAACAAAACAGTTCCCAAATCAAAAGGAAGTATTTATTCACATGTATGCATGCTTAAATTTATAAAAACTATTATTTGATGTCTTCAGAAATAACATTATAAATTTCTGTCACAGAGGTAACCAGTGATGTCTGGATGCCACACAAATATTGTACACTAATTATTCAGTGAATAAAGCATGGCTGGGAATTACTCTTCTTTTTTTTTATTATCAATATAAGCACTACATCTTTCTGTATATTATGCCATGATTAATATGCTTCTCAGTATGACATTATTTAATTTTGCTTAAATTTTTATTAAGCAGACTGTGGTGTCCTAAACATGTGTTACATCTGAGCAACACATGTTATACTGCAATAAGACATAGCTTAATCATGGACTACACCTTTACTTTTTATCTCATCAATTTATATTTTACATAGATGTAAAGGGGAGATTTCCATCTTTCATCTGCAACCAACAAATATTAAAAATTCAGATATAAGATTTTAACTATCCATGTGACACGTCTGGCCAGTTTTAAGGAGAGTGACCCAAATATAAATACATTATATTAATATTATTAACGGAGTGCCTGTAGCGTCTCATCCACCGAATGCTACTATCGCCCAAAACCGCAGTGGCCGGGGTGACTTGGGCATGCACGCAAGGTGTCAAACACACCGCTAGTAGCTGTCGAGCTGGCATGAGCACCACTATCGCTATCATTCCCATTTGAAATTTTGACCATAAGAAATAAACGGTAGGCTAGAAATGTTGGCCAGCCAGAGTTAACGTTCTCAACCAAATAATTGTGTCTGTGTTATGTATTACGTGGTGTCGAATAATATGGCATAAAAACATCATGTATTTTAATTTATAAAAATATTCTTACCTTCTATAGGTGTGAGTTATATCAGACACATTGCGGAAATCAAGTTTATTTCGGGTGAATTACGTATATGAGGGAGATTAGGCATGCCTTGGATAATCGGATGGTTTATCAGAGGTGCGGCTTGTATCCATAATCAATCAATTATCCGCCAATCGGAGCAGTCACGTGACAGTCAATTCCATAGATACCCTGGTGTCGATTTAATGAACTAAGGATTTTGTAAAGAGTGCTCCTGGATATGTGACGGGGAGCCGCGGGGCGCGGAAGTTGAGAGTGAAGAGGGCGAAGAGGGAGTGGGGGGGGGGGCGGTGGGGTTCGGAGGGGTGCGGTTAGGGGGCGGGAGGGGGCGGGGTGGGGCGGAAAAGGGCGGCTGAGCGCGGACTGGGTTGGGGGAGCAGTGGGGCGCGGAGGAGCGGGACGGTAGAGGGACGGGCTTCCGGCCGTCACCCGCGTGTATCCCGCCGGCATGGCCTCGGCACAGCCTCCGGGGCATAGCCCCCGTGTAACTCCCAAGGCCTGTCGGGCCAACAGAAGCCCCCGGGGCCCGCCTCGGCCCCGCCCCGGCCCTCCTCGCCCCGGTCCGCCCCGCCCCGCCCGCTACGGTGCGGCCCGCCCCACCCCGGCGCGCCTCGCCCCGCTCTGGCCCGGCCCGGGCCCGCCTCGTCCCGCCCCGGCCCGCCCGCTGTGGGTGGCCGACCGGCCGGCCGGGGCGCGGTCACTGTAATTATCACTTGTCGGAGCCATTGTCGCCAAGCCACTTAGTTCCCAAACTATGACCGCCATTACTCAGCCGCCACCCTTAATCGATGGGCAATAATCGGGGAGGGAGAGTGGCGAGAGTGGTAGGGTGGGAATGGAGAGTGGGTGGCTGAGTGGAGGTGGGGGAATCTGCTTTGCCAAAAGTCTAGGGGTACTCCACAGGCTGGGAAAGTGAAGGGCGGGTGGGTGGGGGTGGGGAGGCAGGGTTTATCAGAGGGTAAAGGTGGGTTTGGGGAAGTGGTGGGAGGGTGGGGGGTGTTAGTGGGGGGGGGGGGGCGGGGGAGTTGGTGAGTGTGGGGGGTGTAGGTGAATCTGGGAGATGGGTATGGGAGTGGGAGAGATTGGGAGAGTATGGGTGGAAGTGGGGCGAATGGGGGGAGGGAGAGGGGGGAGTGGGAAGTTGTTTTACATTTTTTAATTTTTT
>CM059189.1:111787465-111921275 GCA_030323885.1 Branchipolynoe longqiensis | reverse complement strand
GGGTTTAAATGCGCAACACGGAGGTCGCCGCGCCGGGCGATAGCCCAGGACTAATGACCTTGTCGGCCTCTTTAAGATAGGGCGGGCGGAGGAAATCCGACCCCCAGTGCCGGGGTCGGCACAAGGAAAACGCGCCGCCTCAGCGCACTCGCTGGCCCCCCCCCACCCACGGGGGGCGGGGGGAGGGGGAGCGAGCCGGGGCACCTCCCGGCTCCCCTAACTGCCCTCACTCTTCTGGCCACGCGCGCCTTGCCACCACGCATCCCGAGCTGCTCAGCAACCGCTCGGATGTGCGTGCCTCGTCCCTCCCCCAGCCTGGCTGCTGCCCTGATGGCAGAGGACGAGTTCCAGTTTTTAGACTGGGCCACCCTAGCGGGGCTCAGCAGGAAAACTACCGGCGTAATGGCACAAGAGGACGTGACCACCATCGCCGCACTGCGCGCGGTGGACAAGTCGGATTTCGCGGCCCTCGACATATCGCGTGGCCAGCGCGCCCTCCTCCGAGTAGCGCTCAGCGGGATCGGCAACGAGGATTTCAGGCCTAGCGCCCCCTCAAGCCCGGGGGAGGACAGCCAGCCCACCCCCGGTCAAGCCGACCGAGCAGCAGCCGACATCAGCCAAGAAAAGGCCAAGCAGGAGCGCCACGCCATATTGGAGGCGGGTGTGGCTTTCGACCAACTGTGGTCGTCGACAGCAGCCAGCAAGGTACTGGGGCGGGCTAGGGGCGAGACAGTCGAGACGCCCGAGCGCACCCGCCCCCCGGGCGCAGTCGGCTACATACCGCCTCCCCCACCCCCCGCGGACCAGCCGAGCCGGCACGGCGCCGGCCCGGACCCTCGCCATAGCCTCACCATACGGGCTAAGTCCAATAAAGCGCTCCGTATCATAGACTATCTGCCGCGCACAGTGCGCGACAGGATTGCAAAGAAGAGGAAAGAGTATCTGCAGGTGCTGGACCCCCCCACAGGGCAGGTGCACTTCAAAACCGAGGAGGATAGTTGCGCCTGTGTTTACCTCATGCAGGGCGAGTGGGGCGCCGCAAACCAGTGCTTATTCGCGCTCCTCCTGCAGCTTGGCCAGGTACAAAGGGAGGACGTGGAGTACTACCTTGCATACACCGCGAGCATCCACAACCTGGCGGCAAAATTTGAGTGGCAGTCAGTGATCGAGTATGACACTCAGTATCGGGAGGTGCAGGCCGAGCACGGCTCTGCCTGGGGCACGGCGGCGACCTACCTGGATATGCAACTCTTGGTCCCCAGGCAGCGCACCCCCCCCCTGCAAAAAGGGCGCGGAACCCAAGGCACCTTCGGCGCCGGCCACCACTACGCCAGGGGAGGGCGCTCAGACGCAGCAGGTACCGCCGCCACCGACAAAACCATATGCAGGCTGTTCGCCAACACGGGGAAATGCCCATACTGCCCCTGCAAGTATGAGCACGTCAAAAAAGAATAGGGCTGCCGGGGGGGCGCCCTCCCCCCGGACGCCTGGGAGAGGCTGCTCCCCCCCGACACCCCGGAGCGTGCGCACATCATCGCCGGGGTGCGGGAGGGTTTCCGCGTCACCAGTGCGCCTGTGACGGGCGGGCCCTCCCTACAGCCCAACCACCCTTCGGCCATGCGCCCGGAGGCACGAGATGCGGTAGAAAAGCAAATACGGCTGGAGATCAGCAACGGCCGCTACGTGATCCGCAACGGCCCTGCGCACATCACGAGTGCTCTAGGTGCTATATCCAAGGAGGGGGGCGGGGTCCGGTTGATCCACGACGCCTCCCGCCCGCACGGCAGCGCCCTTAACGACTACGCGGAAGGCGACGGCTACAGCTGCTCCACCGTGGAGGAGGCCGGTGCCCTCCTCCAACATGGCGGATACATGGGAAAAATAGATCTGGCCAGCGCCTACCGCAGTGTTAAGATCCACCCCGCTGATTATCCCTATGCAGGGTTACAGTGGACTTTTGCAGGGGACAGCTCCCCCACATACCTCCAGGATACCCGACTGATGTTCGGCGCGCGGTTGAGCGCTATAACGTTCAACCAGCTCACGCAGGCGGCTGTCGGTATCATGCGCGCACGGGGGTGGGGTGACCATGTGCTGGTCTATTGCGACGATTTTTTCGTCACCCACCCCCACCGCGACGGCTGTCATCGCCTCATGAGCGAACTCATGGCTCTCCTGCGCGAGCTGGGGTTCGCCATCAATTACAACAAAATTGTCGGGCCAAGCACAGCCATAACCTTCCTAGGCGTGGCCATAGACACGGTCACGTTCACCCTCGGGCTACCGCCCGCAAAACTCAGCGCACTCATAGCTGAGGCCGAATCAGCCGCGCAGCGCCGCAGTCTCACAAAAAAAGAGATCCAGTCGATATGCGGAAAATTAAGCTGGGCCGCCCAGGTAATATACGGGGGGCGCACCCACCTGCGCAGGTTACTGGATGTAATGGGCGCCCTCGTGCGCCCCTCCCACCGCGCCCGGGTCACCCCTGCTGGTGGTGCCTTTTCGCCCGCCAGCCCAACGGGCGCACCCCCATCCTGGAGACCTCCCCCGCCACCCCCATCTCAACCAACGCGTGCCTGGATGGCGCTGGCGGTTACCACAATGGCGACTGGTTTGCAGTCGCGTTCAGCGACTGGCCCGGCACAGAGGCCCTATCTATAAACTATAAAGAGGTATTAAGCCTCTTGCCAGCTGCGCACCTCTGGGCGCACACCTGGGCGCACAAACGGGTGTATGTGCACACCGACAACCAGGCAGCGGCGGCCATCATAAACCGCGGCACCGCAAAGGACCCCCTCACCATGGGGTACCTCAGACAAATTTATTACATGTCGGTAACCTACAACTTCAAAACCGCGCCTTATACTACCCCGGGGTGCGCAATGTGGTAGCCGACGCAGCCAGCCGGCTCATGCTCCCCGGGGGGCCCGAGCGCCTGCGCGCGGCCCTGGGCCGCACCATCACAGACGGCCGCCAGGCCCCCCCACCGGGACCTCCCCGCGCCCCATTCGGTGCCAACCACTCCCCGCGCTAGCATGGACGTTGCAGCTCTCGACTGAGAGGTGGCACAATACCAGGAATCTGCGCACGCCCCCAACACCCGCAGGGCATATAGATCGCATAGGGCCGCATACTTGCGTTTTTGCGCGTGGCTGGGTGCCCCCCCCCGGCCCCTGCCACTTCCACCCTCCTCTGCCGTTATGCCGCCCACCTGGCGCGGCGACTATGCTATGCCTCTGTGCGGCAATACCTCAACATCGTGAGAATAATTCACCAGGAGCGGGGCCTCCCTAACCCCCTCCAGGGCGACCACCCCCTGACCATGACGCTCCGCGGCATACGCCGTGAACGCGGGAGCGCTGTGCACCGGAAGGCGCCCATCACACCGGAAATGCTCCACGCCATACTGCGCAGCATTGACATTACGGACCCCGCCCACGCGGCCGCCTGGGCGGCAGCATTAGCCATGTTCTATGGGCTCTTAAGGAGGTCAAACCTCATCCCCACCACCGTGGGGTCCTTTGACGCGTCACAGCACCTGCGCTGATCTGACGCGCGCTTTTCGGATCCTGCGCCCTCTTCAACGCGGGCGCGCCGGAAGCGACCATCCGCAAACTCGGCGGCTGGGTCTCCAACGCCTACACAGCTTACGTCATCGTGGATACCGCGGGAATCGCGCGCACCACCAGCGTCCTGGGCGCGGCTTTGCCTCGCTCTTAAACACCGGGCGCACAATGCCACTACCACTACTGCCTGCTGGGACTTGGGACACTGGGCGCGCGAGGGGGGGGGGAGGGCACGCCGCCCGCCACACAGCGGGCCGCCTGCGGCCGCTCCCCACAGGTACCGGGTTCAACACCCAGCATATTGACTTAGCCATTGGCAAATGAACTTACACATCATTACATATTATTATTACTTTATCTTAGCGCCCCTTACGCCCATTGGGGCAGCACGCGCGCGCATGTGCGCAACAGGTTGATTTGTTACGTCATTAACATTGTGCATTTGTTTATGTAATACTTTTCTTTTACTCCCCCCGTGTGTTCGCGTCATTTAAATGCCCAGCGGCTCGCCGCTGGGGTTTAAATGCGCAACACGGAGGTCGCCGCGCCGGGCGATAGCCCAGGACTAATGACCTTGTCGGCCTCGTTAAGATAGGGCGGGGGGAGGAAATCCGACCCCCAGTGCCGGGGTCGGCACAAGGAAAACGCGCCGCCTCAGCGCACTCGCTGCCCCCCCCCCACCCGCGGGGGGCGGGGGGAGGGGGGAGCGAGCCGGGGCACCTCCCGGCTCCCCTAACTGCCCTCACTCTTCTGGCCGTGCGCGCCTTGCCACCACGCATCCCGAGCTGCTCAGCAACCGCTCGGATGTGCGCGCCTCGTCCCTCCCCCAGCCTGGCTGCTGCCCTGATGGCAGAGGACGAGCCTTGACCTCTCCCACCCACCCTTTGAGCAAGAGGGGGGGGACACTGGGCGCGCGAGGGGGGGAGGGCACGCCGCCCGCCACACAGCGGGCCGGCTGCGGCCGCTCCCCGCAGGTACCGGGTTCAACACCCAGCATATTGACTTAGCCATTGGCAAATGAACTTACACATCATTACATATTATTATTACTTTATCTTAGCGCCCCTTACGCCCATTGGGGCAGCGCGCGCGCGCATGTGCGCAACAGGTTGATTTGTTACGTCATTAACATTGTGCATTTGTTTATGTAATACTTTTAACCTTAGTGACTTTAATAAAAAGTCTTTTACTCCCCCCGTGTGTTCACGTCATTTAAACATTGGAATCAAACCTATAAACAGTTTATTTTATTATATTCCTATTTTTTGGTTCATTGCTCCATAACCACGCAATCATATGAAAAATGGAATTAGTGAGAAGTAAACTTATTTTCATTAAAAAAAGTATTTAAACTACATTTTTTGATCGGCGTTTACGTGGTTTCCACCTGAACTCTTGATATATATATACAGTATAATCCCTTTAAACCAAATTTGAAGGGACCCTAGAAATTTGTTTGGATTAACCGATCATTGGTTTAACGATCATTGGAGTAAGCGTGTATTGCACATGTAATATACAAGGTGTGTGGACACTTTGATTATTGTTTTTATGTATATACAGTATAACCCTGTTAAAGCAAGCTTGGTTAAACCAAACGATCGGTTAATCCAAACTTTTTTCGGTGGCCTGGCAAAATACTACCATTTATCATATAAAAAGTTTGGTAGGGTCTCAGATGACCTTATAACCACATGAAAGTTTGGTTTAGCCATACCAGACAACCTTCGGGTCCAACAATTTTGTTTGGATTAACCGATTATTTAAATTAACAGACTTTGGTTTAACCAACTTTTTTATATGATAAATGGTAGTATATATATATGAGAATGTCTCAAAAGGTGCTAAGCAATATGGGACAAAACTTTGTCCATTGTAGCGATCAACATAATATCTGCTTATGCATTTGCTCAGGATAAACTGATTTGTTTTTTACATGGTGTTTCATAATCCCAATAGAATACATATTGATTTGAATTGAAGCAAATGACCTTGCGTTTTCAGTGTAACCGTTTCTGGGCCGTTTCGTGTCCATCATTACAATGGACAACAAAAAAGAAAGAGTTATCACCTTTTGAGACAGGCTCATATATATTTGTGCCTCAAGTCCAGCTTAGGACGGCAGTTAAGGCAATGTCTTCAATTAGGTAATTACTTCAACATACATGTACTTTGATTTTACTTGTTTGCACACAAGTCACGAGCAACCAAACCGGAACTCCCCCCCCCCCTCACAACAACTGGATCACAAGAACACTGCTCCTGTTCCCTTTATACTCCATAGAACTAACAGTGGACGTGTTGTCGAAGGCAACAGAGCATGACACTGCGATTTGAGAGCTTTCTGTAGTGTCACCGTAGATGGGAGTAATGATTAGCACACTGGCCCAGAATGCAAAGAGATGTGGGTTCAAGTCCCGCTCTAGGTGCAATATTTCCCATTTTCATCACCACCACAACACTGGTTCCCCTGACCATGATCCTGTACAAGCTACACGCTGTATAGTTGTTGAACCTACCCTATGTATGTAAGTATGTATGTGTAAGTGCACTGCCTGTGTGTAATTGTAAGCATTAGAAGACTTACAATTCCAGGTGGACGAGTGTAGTGGTCTGCACTGACCTCTCTGCAAGTAGCCACATGGACAGGTAGGCGTGGGTAGTGTGGTGATATCAGGGAGCCTAGGTGGTGTAATGGTTAGCACACTGGCCGGAATGCAAAGAGATGTGGGTTTGAGTCCCGCTCTAGGCGCAATATTTCCCATTTTCATCACCGCCACAACACTGGTTGCCATGACTATGATCCTGTACAAGCTATACGCTGTATAGTTGTTGAACCTACCCTGTGTATGTGTATATTATGTATGTGCATTTCCTGCATGTATGTAATTGTAAGCATTAAAAGACTTACAAGTATATAAGGGAGCCTAGGTGGTTTAATGGTTAGCACACTGGCCCAGAATGCAAAGAGATGTGGGTTCGAGTCCCGCTCTAGGCGCAATATTTCCCATTTTCATCACCCCCACAACAGTAGTAATCGTCCCATCTTTACACCCACATAAGAAACAGTATAATTATGTTGGGCAGTTCACCGGGCACGATGGCCGAATCGGTAGAGCATGTTTGTTACGTTTGATACATTTATTACATTTATTACATTTATAAGCTCAAACCAGGCAGCATGGCCGAATGAGTTAGAGCCTCCATCTCCCGTGTTGGTAGATCGTGTGATCACGGGTTCGAAACCTGGTCTTGCGTCAAACCAATGACTTACAAATTGATACTTGTCGCTTCTCAGTCTGTCGCTCGGCATTATTAGAATAGGGCAAGGAGCAGTGGAATGAGGAAGAGCAATTGTCCACTATTGAAATTTCCCCTGCTTAATCAACTAATGTACCAACAAAAAAAAGAAAAAGAAATCCTGCTCTAGGCGTTCTATTTCCCATTGTCATTACCCACTACAACACTGATTCCGTGACCTGGATACTGTATAAGATATGTGCAATGTGGTTGCTGAACTTACCCTGTGTATGTCCATTTGATTGCATTGCCTGTATCTCAACCAGTGGTCCACAACTGGTTCATCAAAGGCTGTGGTATGTGCTGTCCTGACTGTGGGAATGTGCATATAAAAGACCCCTTGCTGCTTATCGGAATGAGTAGCCTATGTGGCGGCAGCAGGTTTCCTCCAAAGAAATATGTCAGAATGAGCATATGTTTGATGTCCAATAGCCGATGATGAAAGGCAATGTGCTCTAGAGGCGTCGTTGAATAAAACAAACTTTTTACATTGGATGTATGTATGTAATTGTTAGCATTAAACAACTTACAGACATGCGCAATACAAGTCCGGGGGACAAGTGTGGTAGTCTCCACTGACCTCTCAGTCAAGGAGGCACATATGTAAAGTCGACGTCCGCAGCTGTGGTTGTGTAGGCAGGCTAAATAGGAAATCACTACAGGCAAGTATACAGAAGCAAGGCAAGATATAGAGTGTGCAGAAGGAACCAGAAGGAGCTTGCTTAGTTTATTATATATATAGCTTTTAGAATCCAAGATGGCTGTACACACCTGATCAATCCCTCCAATCACCAACATGCATTCTTATTCAACCAATGAACATTCAATATCCTTGTAACCAAGGCATGGCTATGTCTGGCTACAGTGCCCTGTTGTGTCTGGTGTCAGTGATCCGTAAATAACACTTGGGGGGGGGGGGGGGGAGGGGGGAGGGGTATGTGAGGAGAGTTCCAAAGACTCTCACATGTCAAGAAGTGACCCTCTCTCATGTCAAGAAGTGACCCTCTCTTACCATCTATAATAATACAATTTCTATCTTAAATCAGTAATGGATCACCAACACCACATATACCTTATATGCCTTTGGTTTTACATACCATTTACCATTATATAGACTAGTTCAATTTACTATAGACTAGTTCAATTTACTATAGACTAGTTCAATTTACTATAGACTAGTTCACATCATCCTCCAAGGTCTCAAATATCGGAAAATTGTACACATATACAGGTAGGCGTGCATAGGATGATTACATCAAGGAGCCTAGGTGGTGAAAAGGTTACCCCACTACCCCACCATACAGGTGTAGGTTCAAAACCTGCTCTTAGCACAATATTTCCCATTTTTCATCACGATTCACGGCATATGTAAGTGAGTCAGTGTGTCCATGCGTGTATGTATCTATATGTCTATGTTTGTAGGTATGTATGTATGAGAGTATTTGGGTATGTATGTGTATGCATAGCTTATATATCAGTAGGTGAGTATACATTTGAGTATGTGACTATGTAGTGAGTGTGTGCATGTGTGTACGTGAGTCTGTGTGAATGTATGTGTGTGAGTGTGAGTGAGTGTACATGTGTGCATGTGAGCCTGCATGCATGTATGTGATTGGGACTGCGTGTGTATGAGTATGTATGTGAGTCTGTTCCAGTGTGCATGCATGTGTGCATGTATTCATGTACCTGAGTATGTGCCTGTGTGTATGTGTGTATGTATATGTGTATTTGAGCCCATGTATGTGTGCATGTGTGTATGTGAGTGTGTATATATGTGTACATCCGTGTGTATGTGTCCAAGTGAGTATGGGCATGTATGTAAGTATATATACAAGTGCATCTGTGTATGTGAGTGTATGCATATGTATACATGTGTAGATGTATGTATGTGAGTGTGTGTACATGTATATATATGCGTACATGTGTGTATGTGAGTGTGTATATGCATATATGTGTGAATGTGTGTATGTGTGTATGTATATATGGGTGTATGTGTGTATGTATATGTGTGTATGTGTGTATGGGTGTATGGGTGTATGGGTGTATGTGTATATACATACACATGTCTGTATGTGAGTGTGTGTATATGTATATACGTAGATGTGTGTACGTGAGTGTGTATACGTGTATATATATATATGTGTGTACATGTGTGTATGTGAATGTGTGTAAGTGTATATATGCACACATGTGTATATGAGTGTTTATATGTAAATATGTGTGAATGTGCGTATGTATATGTATATGTATATATGTGTATGTGTGTATATATATTTATGTGGGTATGGGGGTATGCATATGTGTGAATGTGTGTAGGTGTGTATGTATAGTTATGTGTGTGTATGTATTGTATATGTGTGTATGTGTGTGTGCATATTTATGTGTGTATGTGCGTATGTATTGTAGATGTGTGTATGTGTGCGTGTATAGTTATGTGTGTATGTGTGTATGTATATATGTGTGTATGTGTATATGTGTGCATGCATATATGTATATGTGTGTATCCGTGTATGTGTGTATGTACATTTATGTGTGTCTATGTGTGTATGGGTATATATGTGTATGTGTGTATGTATATGTATATATGTGTGAATGTGTGTGGGTGTGTATGCATATGTATATATGTGTGTATGTGTGTAGGTGGGTATGTATATTTATGTGTGTGTATGTGTGTATGTGTGTATGTGTGTATGTGTGTATGTGTGTATGTGTGTATGCGTGTATGGGTATGTATATATGTGTTGATGTGTGTATGTATATATATATGTATATGTGGGTGTAAGTGTGTATGTGTGTATGTATATTTATGTGTGTGTATGTGTGTATGTGTGTATGTCTGTATGTATATATGTGTGTATCCGTGTATGTGTGTATGTACATGTATGTGTGTCTATGTGTGTAGATCAGAGTGTGTGCCCCAGGCGTTGAACACTGGGTGGTCCCATGCTGGCAGCACACCGTCCCCCTGCAGTTAACTCACCAAGTCAACTTATCATGAAATGATGCCTAATTGCGCTGTGAGTCCCGGCACGAATTTATGACTGCCTGCAGGTGCAGATCCCCCCCACCACCACCACCACCCACCCCCCACCTACTCCAGTCTACCAGCAGAGAGCCGAGAGAGGTTGTACGAGAGGGGGGGGGGGCTGAAAAAAACCACATGACACAAAAACCCACCAAAAGCATAACGACTGGCACGAACAAACACAAACGAAAACAACAATAAAAGCACACAATAGAAAACACACATGAACACAAAAGGACACATGTACTTTGCCATGGCCCTGATCGTGGTGGTATATATCTGAACGGTAGCTGGAACATAGAGGTAGTCATACATAGTGTTATATAATTTATTTGATTATATCATGAGAAAGGCCAAAGCTTCTTTAAGAGCAGTCTGTGGGTTATTTGTATATTAGTTCCAGGGCTCATGCTTTTGTTTTATGGATTATTTTGTTTATATTAGGCAGTGGGAAGACAACCATTAATGGTGACACTGTTCCTGCAATTTCTATTGTTAACAGAATAGTATATGTTTTTGGAATAATGTATAGAAATTGTGAATAAATAAATGTATTAAAATGTCTTGTAATTAAATTCTGGAATGAAATAGTTTTTTTAATTTGAATAAAGTGAATGCTCTGTATATATATATAAATACATATATATATACATATATATATATATATATATATATATATGTATATATATATATATATATAGTTAACTGATGGAGTAACAATGTTCATCTGAATGCACAAATAATGGATATAGCTAGATTCATGAATAAGTAAGGTATATAGTTATATTGTAGTAACACACATGTCCATAAAGATAATATGTTGGTATTTAAATTATGCATTCCCATTTACAATGAAGTGATATTAAAACTATATAATGACAACACTATGGAACCTAAATGAGCATTATATTTATTATAAATTTAACTTATAAATAGCATATATATGGGTCGATTAAGAAATCAAATCTGCATGACATTTATGATAAGGACAGGACTTGGGTGAAAGGGAGTTGAAACAAACCAATATGGGATGGGATCCTCTCCCGCAAGCCTACATGACACCCAAGTAGATGTATAGATGTACATAGTAGGCTAAGGTATCATACGCAAACTAGACAATGTTTCTGGAAAAATACAAAGAAACTAACATCGATTATTACTAACACCCAAAACCACGAGAGACTGGCCTGAGCTGAAACAGGTAAACACCTCTCGGCAAAGGATCAGAACAAAAACATCACAGCTGTCCAGCATTGAAAACAAGCGCCCTCGCGGGGGCTTATACGTTATGGGCAGGGTAAATACCTTGTCACCAAAAAAATATATATATATTTATGATAAACTTGATTCTAAATAATGAATAAATATATGGATAAATATGAATATGCAATATATTAATTATATGAATATGCATTACATTCATAATAAACTGACCTTGCAAATAACATATGAATGGCTAATTTATGGAATATGAATATACATTATATTCATAATAAACTGAGCGTATACATAAAATATATGTGGCTAAATAATTAAATAAAAATATGCAGCATAGTTATACAAAAAGACCCTAAGCTATTAACTAACAAATATATGGCGTAATTATGGACAATGAATAGACATTCTATTTTTAATACAATGAACTTATTAACAGACAAAGATATGGCGGAATTATGAAATATTAATATCCATATGCTTGCCTCTCAAACTGTCAAGCTAGCTCGCTCTCTCGCAAACATTATTATAGCTAACATATGTATATGAGAATAAAAGAATAAAATACACTCATAATAATAAATTTAAAAAAATTTAAAAACTTTCGAGCCCAGTCGATAAGCACTCTCCCATCGCTGCGGTTTGCTGATTTAAAAACCAAAATTATCCCCTCATAAAAGGACGATTACCCCCGACCTTATTACGATTTGGGCGTAATTGCATCTGGAAGTGTGAGCGAACGTCAAGATCCATACCCGATACAACCATCACTTCCCCACTCAGCCGCCAGGGGGTGCGACGTCACAGGGAGGGGGAGGGTCACGTGACGACCAACGCTGTCGGATGTTGCGTTCGTCCACCTGCCGCCAAGTGGCAGGGTGGCATGGTGGCATGGTGGAAGGGAGGCAGGGTAGCAGGGTGGCAGGCTGGGAGGCTGGGAGGCTGGGAGGCTGGCATGGTGGCATGGTGACAGGGTGACATGGTGGTACGGTGGCATGGTAGCATGGTGGCATAGTGCCAGGGTGGCATGGTGACAGGGTGACAGGGTGGCAGGGAAGCTGGGAGACTGGCAGGCTGACAGGCTGACATGGTGGCAGGGTGGCAGGGTGGCAGGGTGGCCTACTGGCAGGGTGGCAGGGGTGCAGGGAGGCAGTGTGACAGTGTGGCAGAGTGGGAGGCTGGCATGGTGGCATGGTGGCATGGTGGCATGGTGGCATGGTGGCATGGTGGCATGGTGACAGTGTGGCAGGCTTACAGGTTGTCATGTTGGCAGGTTGGCAGGTTGTCATGTTGGCAGGTTGATTCAGTTCGCTCAACTCATTCAGCCACCCCTTCTTGTCATTCTTGTTCTTCTGTACAACTGCTAATCCCCCCGGATTTATCCGACCACTACCCATCGAAAGCCAAGTCCCAGCCATGGGACCGACTACCTTTGGCAGTGCCCATAGAGTGCTGCAGATTTGCAGCCTTCAGTGCGCCAACGCGACTGAAAACTCCCCCAAGAACAACAATACTTCCTATTCTTGGTCGCGCATGGGATTCTGCCCCTGACATTTCTTTTGTGTGTGATGAATTTAATTAGGGATTTTGAACCCTTGCTGAATCAAAGCAATGACTAAAACATGTATACTTGATGCTACCTATGATAGTAGAAAGGAGCAGTGGAATGCGGAAGAGCAATTGTCAACAATTGAAATGTCCTCCTGGTTAAAGCTGCATAATCCGATGAAAGCATCACATTTTGAAACCAAGACATTCTAGACTTGATCATACTTAGAGTGGTTAGAGTGTCTGACTTTTTTCTAGGTCAGATTGCTAATCTGAAGCTCAGCGGTATGAATTCCCCCCCCCCTCTCCCAGCACCTCTGCCAATTTTGATTTCCACCGCTGTGTATAACTGACAGCGTCATTAAAGGCCAGTTGCTCTCATACAATGTCTATGTGGTGTAGGATGTTAAAAATCCCTTGGGTCGGTAAAAGTGTAGGCTCAGGCATTCTATTGACGAATGGTGAAAACAAGTTTATTCAGATTTATTCATAATAGGCAGTATGAATCTTCACGAAACAAAAATGGAAGGGAATACTAAGACAAATTAATTTTTAAAACCTGTTACTTTTGAAGCTTATGGTGTCAGAGTTTTTACATCCATGCCAAAGTCAAATGTGTACGTCTACACTTCAGACATCTCCAACGTTAAGGGTGCATTCCTTACACGCGGCATGCAGCATGCGGTATGCGAATGCGAATGCGACAAAACATCGAAACGCCTTGAAGCCTATGGGCTACATTCCTTACACGTGGTATGCGAATGCGAATGCGAATGCAAATGCGAATGCATCAACTCAATCGGTCCCTGTAGTGATCGGTGTGGCATGCGGCACGCATAGAAATGTCAGTCACACTTGTCCATTAGTTTTAGACGAGGAGAGGCGACTGAGCATTACAGAACGGTCACACACAAGGGTGCAGAGGGGAAACATATGGTAGTGGTGGTGGTGGGGTTCGGGTTGGTAAAAATGCTACCATAGCCACAAAAATATGAATATACAGTGCAGTATTGAGTATACTTGTTTATTTTTATTTGTTAAATATAGCCAGTCGTGTGCCGCATGCCGCATGCCGCATGCCACATGCCGCATGTAAGAAATCTTGCCATTCGCATACCGCATGCCGCATGCCGCATACTGCATACCGCATACCGGGTGTAAGGAAGGCGCCATTTAGCCATTTAATTCAAGTTGAAGTAAGGTAGATTGTAATGATCAACCAAATATATTTATCGCTAAAAGAAATATTATAGAAACCTAAAATTATCGGACTATGTAACTTTCATCAAAGAATATCAACACAAAAGTTGGATATTGCAGGTAGACATAGAGTGGGTGATGAAGGCGGGGGGTAGCTTGTTTGTTTGTTGTTGTTTTACGTCCTAGCAACATCTAAGGTCATATCGTGACTGGGGGGGGGTGGCTGACATTATGCAAGGGGCCGGATGGGGGGTTGGGGGGGGGGGGGGGGGGCTGGAGAGGGTGGAAGGGGATGTGGGGTGGAGGGGGGTGAGGGTGGGGGTAAGATGCACAGGGAAGCCAAGCAGATGACATTGCGTTGCCACCTCGTTAGCGCGGGAAATGGCGCATGCGCACGCGATAATCGGGCCAAGCATGCGCATTGAGAACTTGTAGGGGCGCTGCCTGACTAAAGTTGGTTGGTTGTTGGAGTTTTACGTTCTGGCAACATCTAAGGTCATATCAGGATGGGTACCGACTTGTGACAGTGCGCAGTCATGGTGATTTTGTAGTGCTGCCCCACTGGGAAATCAGGGTGACTGCACCATAACCCGATATCCCACTCAGTCACATTATCCTGATGTCGAGCTAACCAGTCCTTGCCCTATCCTATTAATGTCGAATGCCAGGCTAGGAAGTGACAAGTATCAATTTTATAAGGGATTGGGTTGACTCGGCTGGAAACTGAATTCCACACGCAAGGCCCACTCTCTACCCTTTCGGCCACTGCGCCCGGTGTTTGACTAAAGAGCCATCGTCCAAAGACAGGCACTGCTGCTGACTTTCCTTTTCAAAGATAACAGTCCTAATTACCTCCTGGTTCTCAGCATTAATAGGATAGGGCAAGCACTGGTATGCTCAATGTCAGGATAATGTGACTGAGTGGGATATTGGGGCATGGTGCCAGCGGCCTGGTTTCCCAATGGGGCAGCACTATAAAGTCACAATGAGTGCGCACTGTCACAAGTCAGTACCCGTCCTGATATGACCTTAGATGTTGCCCGGACGTAAAACTCCAACAAACAACTTAGTTAATTACGATTCAGACTGATTGCCAACCGCTCTTACTAGTCTTAGCTGTTTCAGATTCCCGCCAGGGAATTCCTGAAATGTATTATCCGGAAGTGATATCTTGAATGGCCACTAAGTGATTGATGATTGATTGATTGGTGGTTGCTTTACGCCGTATCGGCAGCATAGGCCATATTCACGGCTAGGCCACTAAGTTGTTAGTGCGGACATTATTTGTGAAAATCTTAAAGTTGCAGAGTCCGATGGGTCTTTTAAGAGTTTCTGGTTGCCTTTTTGGGATTTAAAAAAAAAGAAAAATGTATTAGGTTTATTGGTATAATCTGCCGTACTTCACTTTGAAGTAATATTGATATTTATATTGATATTAAATGGCTAACTTTGCAGATATTTGAAATACAAACAAGCACAATTAATTCTCACAAGCACGTCAAAACTCTGACATCATAGGGTTCTGCAGTAATGGGTTCTATTAAATTGACTTAGCAGCAACATTGTGGTTGAAATTTCATATTCCGATTAAAAATAACATCAATTCTTTCTTTAAACCCACTGATCTAGATTTGAACCTATATATCCAACTTTGGATACTGATGCATTTATAAAAGTTGCGTAATCCGATGGTTTTGAGTTTCTCTCATTTTCTGAGACGAACATATCAGATTGATCATTATAATCTACCTTACTTTAGTTTGAAGTAATTTTTATTTTAAGTGGCTAACTTTGGGGATATTTGAAGTGCAAACATGCTAAATTAATTGTGTCAAGCTTGCCAAAACTCTAACACCATAAGGGTTCTACAGTAACAGGTTCTATTAAATTGACTCAGT
This sequence comes from Branchipolynoe longqiensis, assembly GCA_030323885.1. Taxonomy (NCBI): domain Eukaryota; kingdom Metazoa; phylum Annelida; class Polychaeta; order Phyllodocida; family Polynoidae; genus Branchipolynoe; species Branchipolynoe longqiensis. Next base: position 111,905,523 of record CM059189.1, on the reverse strand, counting down.
ATTCCATTATATGTGACAACAAATGTTTACTAAGTGCACCAGTATCGAAGTTAGATATTTAAAATAAAATCTAGATACTTGTTATGGTTGTGAACATTTGATGTTTTCATCGGACTATGCAACTTTAAGTGTTAGTTGCTGCCTAGAAGGGTCTATATACCAAGTCAATTTAACCAGACGGGATGGCCCAATGAGTTACAGCGTCCGTCTCCCGTGTTGGTAGATCGTGGGGTCGTGGGTTAGAATCCTTGTCGAGCCAAACCAATGACTCAAAAATTGATACTTGTCGCTTCCTAGCCAGACACTCGGCATTATTAGGACAGGGCAAGAAGCAGTGGAATGAGGAAGACCAGTGGTCTTCGACTGAAATTTCGCCTGCTTAATCAACTAATGTACCAAACAAATTATATTTTTTCAATAGAACCTGTTACTGCTGAAGCCTATGGGGTCAGAGTTTTGGCAAGCTTGCTAATTTGGCATGTTTACACTTAAAGTTTCTCATAAGACAGCAATTTAAAAACAAAGTTACTTGAAACTAAAGGAAGGTAGATAATAGTCATCAACCTAATATATGTATCACAGAAACTCAAAAACATCGGACTAGACAACTTTAATCGGTACACCAGTATCTAAATTAGATATCTGGAACCAAATCTAGAAACATGTAATTTTGTTGGTTTTGAAAATGTGATGCTTTCATTGGACTGTGCAACTGTAACTTTAAAGCTGCATAGTCTGATGAAAACATAAAATTTTCAAAACCAAAACAATTATCTAGATTTGATTATATATATATCTAACTTAGATGCTGGTACACTTATTAGACATTTGTAATCACATATAAGGGGATACTGAGTCAATTTAATAGAACCTGTTACTGAAGAAGCCTATGGTATGAGAGTTTTGGCAAGCATGCCAAAATTAATTTAGCATGTTTCCATTTCAAATTTCTCAAAAGTTAGCGATTTAAAATAAAAGTTACTTCAAACTAAGGTAAGGTAGATTATAAGGAACAGCCGAATATGTTTATCTCAGAAAATGACAGAAACTCAAAACCATCGGACTATGCAACTTTAAGTTGGTGGGGACAGCGACGAGGGACGGGGGGAGAGGACGGGGGGGGGGGGGAGGGGGGGAGGGGGAGGGGGGAGGGGGGAGGGGGGGGAGGGGGGAGGGGAGAGGAGAGGGGGAGGGAGGGAGAGGGGGAGGGGGGAGGGGGGAGGGGGAAGGGGGGGGGAGGGGATAATTATACATTGATGTGAGAATCTTGACAGGAGGGAAGTTTATCTAGTTTCCTATTTTAGTGGAGATAATGCTTGGAGAGTGAGATTGTTTTAGTGGAGATAATGCTTGGAGAGTGAGATTGATCAGTGTAGTGACGACATCTCCTGAAAGATAGTGGACTAGTCTGAGTGCGCTGAGCTCTCAGGCAAGGAGCCACATAGACAGGTGGGCATGGATATGGCGATGAAATCAGGGAGCCTAGGTGGTGTCATGGTTAGTAAACTAGCCAGGAAATCAAGAGGTGTGGATTCGAATTGTGCTTTAGCCACAATATTTCCCATTTTCATCACTCCCCATGACACTGTTTCCATGACCAGGATTCTACACACGCTATGTGCTGTATGGTTGTTGAATCTACCCTTTGTAAGTAGTTGTCAGTGCATTGCCTGTATGTATGTAAAGCCCCCAGTCACACCTACCCGGACGAACCCCGGATTTTTAGCCGGACCACCCCCGGACCACCCCCGGACCACCCCCGGACCACCCCCGGACCACCCCCGGACCACCCCCGGACCACCCCCGGACCACCCCCGGACCAGTCGCCCGGACTGTCCTGGACAGCCCCGGATAAAATCGCTATTTTGGTTGTTTTTGGCCTCGCAGTCACACCTACATGGTATAGCCCCCGGTCTAGTCACCAGTCTAGCCGGACCACTCCCGGACTACTCGGTGTACCCACGGAGTAGTCACGGATCAGTCCCGGACTGGAAGTGGAGTTGCTAATGCTATATACATGTATATACAAAAACGGGGCTCATCCTGGACTGATCCGTGTTAAACCATGGCGATCCGTGGCTGATCCGTGGTCATCCGGCGTGTCCGGGTCTTATCCAGGCAGTCCGGGAGTGGTCTGTGGCTACGTTGGGACTAGTCCGGGCAAGTCCGGCGGTGGTCCGGTTAAACCGTGGCTGAACTGTGGCTCATCCGGGGCGAACTATCCCCGGACTGGGCCGGACATGGCACGGACTACTCCCGGTCCACCCCCGGAATACCCGGAACACCGCTGGACCACCCCGGATCGCCCCGGACCATGACGGATCGAGCCCGGATCACAAAATGCCCTGGACCGCCCCGGACCGCCCCGGATGCACACAGATATACATATACACATGCATTTGCACCGATATGACATACCCATACACCCATACCCACATCCCCACAAAAACATAGATACACACACAAATACACACACATACACACATTCTCACAGGTACACACATAACCATACTGACATCCTCACAAAAGCACACATGCACACATGCACACATGCACACATGCACACATGCACATATACACAAAACTACACATACACACATACCAATACACACATCCCCACAAACACACACTCGCACATAAACACATTCGCACAGGAGCGCAATACCCATATATACGCAACACTAGGTGAATATATACACGCATATCCACAAACACACATACGCACATACACACATCCCCACAAACACACACATATACACACAGACACACATACACACAGACACACAGACACACAGACACACAGACACACAGACACACAGACACACAGACACACCGGCACATCAAAGCCACCAGAGCCCCTCGCAACCCGTCCACCTACAATAGCCGGCGCTAATTCAGACAACGGCAGGCAGGGGGCGCTGATAGGGCTCGATAAGACTAGGCACGTATGTATGTGTGTGTGTGGAGGGGAGTCAGAGGGCGAGGGTGGGGTGGGGGTGGGGGCGAGGGTAGGGGTGGGGGGGGGGTAGCGGGCGGGCAGACAATGGAGGGGTTAGGTGAGGGAGTACAGCGGGTTAGAAGTGAACGCCCTGGAGGCTTAAGTCCTCAATCACCCGCCAGGGGGCGCCACGTACTAACCGTGTCACAATGCTAACTCGATCAAATAAAATGAATATAAAAATAGTAATAATAATAACAAAAATATAACACAAATCTTGTTCACTAGTGTGTGAACGTCGTTTGTAGGTTTGATAGGTTTTCATTTCGGAGTAGATAAGATCTTGCGCTGTTGGGAGTTGCTGGTTTGTTTTGTTCTCTTGGAGAATTGAGCAGGACTGGTCGAGAAATTGTTAGTAGAGCTCGGCCTCGAGGCGGGTCCTGACGCGGTGCACGCGAACATCCAGCAGGCATTAACTATACAGAGTGTGTGTGTGTGGGGGGGGGGGGGGCATATACACTATACACCCAGCACACCAGGAACTAGGCAAATAGATGCACTATACATACACTAACCAGCACACCAGGGACCAGGCACATAGATGCACTATACATACACTAACCAACACACCAGGAACCAGGCACAGTAACCAGGCACATATATACACTATATATACACTAACCAGCACACCAGGGACCAGGCACATAGATGCACTATACATACACTAACCAACACACCAGGAACTAGGCACATAAATGCATTATACATACACTAACCAGCACACCAGGAACCAGGCACATAGATGCACTATACATACACTAACCAACACACCAGGAACTAGGCACATAAATGCACTATACATACACTAACCAGCACACCAGGAACCAGGCACATAGATGCACTATGCATACACTAACCAGCACACCAGGAACCAGGCACATATATGCACTATGCATACACTAACCAACACACCAGGAACCAGGCACATAGATGCACTAGGACACCATTCCTAGCGTATGCCCAGGACACGTATTCCTAGTGTATGCCCAGTGTATGCCCAGCATATGCCTAGTGTGCTGCCTCTCGGTATATAAAGGCACCACCAGGCTTCTTCTGGCAGACCTACAGTTCCAGCATCAGTACCAAGTTTCATACACCGTCATATGCTTTGCATATGTTACGCATAAGTTTTGAATACGTTGAGCACACGCTACTCATACGCTGCTACGCTAGGCATACGGTGGCCATACATCGGTGTAGGTTACTGATATGCTAGACCTGTCACCTCCAACCATCAAAATACGTCACAATACACCGAGTATATGTCATCATACGCTTTGCATACGTCAATATACAGTAGGCATACAGTAGACATACGCCAGCCATATGCTGCGCGTACGCTTCATACGTTGCTGGGACACCCTGCACTGCAAAAAGTTTGCCGTATGCCGACCTATTTTGATTTTCAAATCATTTTGACACATTATGCACACGCCACCCAATACACCGTAGTATGACAGGGCCTTAAGTTCAAGCACCGATAACAGGGTACCACTGGACGCAGTGCCCGAATCGGTAGAGCGCAGGCCTCCCTTGCAGGAGATCGGGAGTTCAATAACCGGTCGAGTCAAACCAATGACTTACAAAATTGATACTTGTCGCTTCCTAGCCAGGCGCTCGGCATTACTAGTGCAGGGCAAGGACTGGGAGTGGTTGGCTCGGTGTGAGGATAATGTGACTGAGTGGGATATTAGGTAATGGTGCTGGTGGCCTGGTCTCATAGTGGTGCAGCACTATTAAGTTACCATGACTGTGCACTGTCGTAAGTCAGTACCCATCCTAATAATTGTGACATTACATGTTTCCAGGACGTAAAACTCCAACAACCAACCTGAGCCCCTCTCGGCGTATTCTTACAAGCCCGATCTCAGCACACAGATTCTGCTTTTGGTAGTTCCTGGTTTTCACGCGTGGTGGCGCAACTGAGTTCCAAGTACGGCAGCTCGCAAAAGGGTCCACTCTGTAGGAGGATTATTGTTGCATATAGAGAGATAGCGAGATGCTGACGCAGACAGAGAGAGAACAGAACAGAGACAGGAACAGGAACAGGAACGGGAACAGGAACAGAGACATGAACAGGTAGAGATAGAGAGACAGGAACAGGGAGACGGACAGGAGCAAAGATATGGATACACAGGAACTGAGACAGGGGTATATAGGAGTAGACAGATAAGATTAGAGACAGAGAAAGCCAGGAGCAGAGATATAGACAGATAAGAGCAGAGACAGAAAGACAGGAGCAGAGATATAGACAGGCATGAGCACAGGCAGAGACCGATAGGAGACAGATAGGAGTAAAGACAGATACAGAGAGGAGTCGAGACAGAGACATATAAGAACACATGCATATAACGACAGGATCAGATATAGACAAATAAGAGCACAACCAAGAAAGATAGGAGCAGAGATATAGACAGACATGAGCACGGGCAGAGACAGACAGTAGTAAAGACAGAGACATAGAGGATCAGAAACAGAGACAGATGAGAACGGAGGAATAGAAAGACAGGATCAAATATAGACAGATAAGAGCAGAGACAGAAAGACAGGAGCATAGATATAGACAGACAAGAGAAGGACAGCAACAGACAGAAACACATATACATAGACAGACATAATTCTGAGACACAGAACAATATAGGATAAGATAGGATCAGAATCAGACAAAGAGAGATAGCAAGATACAGATAACCTACATACTGCTCTTTAAGGAAACAAACAAATGTTACAAAAATATATGATGAGACCAGGACATGTTCATCGACTGTCTGGTGTGAGCATGCACCTGACTGTCTGGTGTGAGCATTCACCCGACTGTCTGGGTGATCATGGATCTGACTGTCTGGTCTGAGCAAGTGCTGTACTGTCTGCGCTGAGCATGTGCCGGACTGTCTGGTGTGAGCATTCACCCGACACTCTGGTGTGAGCATGCGCCCGACTGCCTGGTGTGAGCATGCGCCCGACTGTCTGGTGTGAGCATGTGCCAGACTCTCTGCTGGGAGCACGCACCCAACTGTCTGGTGTGAGCATGTGCCCGACTGCCTGGTGTGAGCATGCACCCAACTGTCTGGTGTGAGCATGTGTCCGACTATCTGGTGTGAGCATGCACCCAACTGTGTGGTGTGAGCATGTTCCCGAGTATCTGGTGTGAGCATGTGCCTGACTGTCTGGTGTGAGCATGGCCCGACTATCTGGTGTGAGCACGCACCCAACTGTGTGGTGTGAGCATGTTCCCGACTGTCTGGTGTGAGCATGTGCCTGACTGTCTGGTGTGAGCATGGCCCGACTATCTGGTGTGAGCATGCACCCGACTGTCTGGTGTGAGCATGCATCTGACTATCTGGTGTGAGCATGCACCCAACTGTCTGTTGTGAGCATGTGCCCGACTATCTGGTGTGAGCATGCACCCGACTGTCTGGTGTGAGCATGTGCCCGACTGTCTGGTGTGAGCATGTGCCCAACTATCTGGTGTGAGCATGCACCCAACTGTCTAGTGTGAGCATGTGCTCGACTATCTGGTGTGAGCATGCATCCAACTGTCTGGTGTGAGCATGTGCCCAACTGTCTGGTGTGAGCATGCACCCAGCTGTCTGGTGTGACCATGTGTCATACTGTCTGCAGTGAGCATGTGCCGGACTGTCTGGTGTGAGCATTCACCTGACTGTCTGGTGTGAGCATGCGCCCAACTGTCTGGTGTGAACATGTGCCCGACTGTCTGCAGTGAGCATGTTCCCGACTGTCTGGTGTGAGCATGCACCCCGCTGTCTGGTGTGAGCATGTGTCATACTGTCTGCAGTGAGCATGTGCTGGACTGTCTGGTGTGAGCATGCACCCGACTGTCTGGTGTGAGCATGCATCTGACTATCTGGTGTGAGCATGCACCTGACTGTCTGGTGTGAGCATGCGCCTGACTGTCTGGTGTGAGCATGTGCCCGACTGTCTGCAGTGAGCATGTGCCCGACTGTCTGGTGTCAGCATGCACCCCGCTGTCTGATGTGAGCATGTGTCGTACTGTCTGCAGTGCACATGTGCCGGACTGTCTGGTGTGAGCATGCACCCGACTGTGTGGTGTGAGCATGCATCTGACTATCTGGTGTGAGCATGCACCTGACTGTCTGGTGTGAGGATGCGCCTGACTGTCTGGTGTGAGCATGCATACGACGCTCTGCTGTGAGCATGAGCTAAACTATCTGGTGTGAACATGCATCAGACTATCTGGTGGGAGCATGCTCCCGACGGTCTGCTGTGAGCGTGCACTAAACTATCTGGTGTGAGCATGCCGACGGTCTGCTGTGAGCGTGCACTAAACTATCTGGTGTGAGCATGCCGACGGTCTGCTGTGAGCGTGCGCCCGACTGCCGACTGTCTGTTGTCGGCTCTCCCCAAGACCCCTGACGGCCCAGTGACCCGACTCAATACTGAAGCCAACTAGTGGAACAGTTAAAGCAAGGCTGACATGAAGAAGAAAGAAGTGTGACGTCATCACATCGTCTCAACACCTCATCCGGCATCTTCTTTTGTGGCTCACCATGTGTAATAGTAGAACTACTCAGTGCTGGCTATACTGTGTGTGTGCAGATATGTGTATGTGTGTCTGTGCAGCTGTGTGTATGTGTGTCTGTGTATCTGTGTGTCTGTGTGTATGTATGTATGTGTGTCTGTGTGTATGTGTGTTTGTGTGTATGTGTGTATGTGAGTCCGTGTGTATGTGTGTATGTGTGTATGTGTGTGTATGTGTGTATGTATGTGTGTCTGTGTGTATGCGTGTATGTGTGTATGTGTATGTGTGTATGTATGTGTATATGTGCATGTGTGTATGTGTGTTTGTGGGCATATGTGTATGTGTGTATGTGTCTGTGTGTATGTCTGTTTGTGTGTATGTGTGTCTGTCAGTATGTGTGTCTGTGTGTATGTGTGCATGTGTGTCTGTGTGTATGTCTGTGTATATAGGTGCATGTGTGTCTGTGTGTCTGTGGGTATGTGTGTATGTGTGTATGTGTGTATGTGTAAAGGTACATGTGTGTATGTGTGGTTGTGTGCATATGTGTATGTGTGTATGTGTGTCTGTGTGTATGTGTGCCTGTGTGGCTGTGTGTATGGGTGTCTGTCTCAGGATATCTGTCTGCGTTTGTGTGTCTGTGTGTCTGTGTGTCCATCTGTCCGTGTGTGTCCATGTGTCCGTGTGTGTCCGTGTGTCCGTGCATCAGTGTGTCCGTGTGTGTGGTGCGCCTGTTCCACACCACTACATGTTCCCAGAGTCTGTGCCAATGTCTGTGTGTCAGTGTGTCTGTATGTCCATGTATCTATGTCTGTGTGTCTGTGTCTGTGTGTCTGTGTGTCCATGTGTGTGGCGCGCCTGTCCCACACCTCTACGTGTTCCCAGTGTCTGTGTCTGTGAGTCTGTGTCTGTGTGTCTGTGTCTGTGTGTCTGTGTGTCCGTGTGTGCGGCGCGCTGTCCCACATCAACACGTGTTCACAGTGTCTGTGTCTGTGTGTCTGTGTCTGTGTGTCTGTGTCCATGTGTGCGGCGCGCTGTTCCACATCAACACGTGTTCACAGTGCCCGCGTCAATTGCCGGGTGGGCGTGTTGACAGCCCGTACTTAGGGCGGCGCGCCCCGGCCCCCGCCCGCCGGCCTGTGTGGCCCTGATTGCCGCTGCAGGTGGCCGGCCCGTCCTCCCTCCACTCGGGGAGACCTCTGGGAAATGTCGCAACTTTACCACCTCTGTCCCGCCCTTTTTATGTACATATATGCATATCTATATATATATATATATCTGCAGTATAAGCAGTGTACAAATATTATTTAAAATGGAACTCGTCGTGTATTAACTTGTCTCGGCTAGATTCGAACTCGCGGACGCCGGTTATGTGGGTACAGTAGCTACAGCAGCCTGGCGCCTGGCCAACTGCTTAAGCCGGGGGGAGGTGGGGGGGGGGGGGGGGGGGGGGGGGGGGGGGGGGGAGGTTTGGTGCCCTTTCTCCAGCATCCAATAGTTTTCCCCTCCAGTGGGCGCATTTGGTTCTGAACACTAGCTTTACAAATTTTTGTGTTTAATAAACGGTAGTTCTTTTGGGCCAGCCAGAGTTTCTACTCAATCCAGCTACATATGTCTCGTGTTGTATTAACCTGTAATAACTAAATAATACCAATTGTGGTATGCAGGTATTGCAATACCTCAGGGAGTTTGACGCCCCTGCCTTGCACAGTTGTAAACCACTGCCTTGTGGTACAGGTCCTTGACAGAACCGAAGGCTAAGGGAGCAAACCCTAAACAGAAAACCGTCACTGTGGCAGCATCAAGGGTGGTTGATGTATGGAACTCCCAACATCTCCCGACCAGCCACTGCAGGGACAAATAGTTTTGTGCCTCTTAGGACATGTTCTTGGCAGTGTGAAACCTCTATTTGCTCCCCGAGAGAGTGCCGCTAGTAACTTGCAAAAGCCAGCGGCACTTCAGCACTTTTGCAGGCAGCTTTCATGAAATGTGACATTAAGACCGACTCAAGGACATCACTCTCACAGCAGCGAGCTAAATGGTTAGCACACTGGCCCGGAATGCAAAGAGATGTGGGTTCGAGTCCCGCTCTAGGCGCAATATTTCCCATTTCATCACCCCCACGACACAACTTTAACCTGCATGGTATTCGCTGCGTATCAACCATTCTCTCCTTCCCGCCTCCTCCACGCCGTCAGCCAATGGTCATTCTGCTCTTGGTAGGTTCTTGGAGTTTTACGTCCTGGCAACATCTAAGGTGATATCAGGATTCATACATACATACATTACACGTACCGACTTGCGACAGTGTGACTCATGGTGACTTTATAGCGCTGCCCCACTGGGAAATCAGGCTACCAGCACCATGACCTGATATCCCACTCAGTCACATTATCCTGACACTGAGCTAACCAGTCCTGGCCCTATCCTATTGATGCCGAGGGCCAGGCTAGGAAGCGATAAGCATACATTTTTAAGTCATTGGTTTGACTCGACCTGAGTTCGAACCCATGGGTTCGAATCCCACGATCTACACTCAACTAATTCGGCCATCGTGTCTGGTATTAATATAATATTGATGTATTTGCACCGTATATGTGTACATTTATATGCTATAATTGGTTGGGGTGGATGACCATTGAAAATTAATTATATGTTTGTTATATATACTCAGAAATCATTATAGAGATGATGTATAATAACATTGCTTAGAACAGTATACACCTATCGCTAGTTTGTAATGTTTGATTGATGATTGATTGATTGCTGATGGGTTAATGTCATGTCAACATCAAATGCCATATTTACAGTGAAGATCTACTGGTATCTATCTATTTTCCCGGTCTTGTTCATCAAATTGAACACGCCTACATTGAAATGTAGATGAAATTCTGAAATGGTCAGAGTGATTTAGATGATTTAGATGATTTGGAAGTGGGTAAATTTGGCAGGAAAACTGGACTAACAAAACATAGCTAAAGTTACAAGAGACCTCATAGTGCTGCCCCACTAGGAGACCAGACCACATGCACCATGATCCAATTTCCCACTCAGTCATATTATCCTGACTCTGAGCTAACCAGTCCTCACCCTACCCTAGTAATGCCAAGCACCTGGCTAGGTAGCGACAAGTATCAAATTTCCAAGTCATTGGTTCGACTCGACCGAGAATCGAATTCCCAATCTTCCACACTGAAAGCCTGCGTTCTGCCGATTTGGCCACTGCGTCTAGTGTACGCAAATTGAAGTCGGTAGGCATCCTGATATGACCTCATGTGTTGATAGAACACTAAACTCCAATAATACAAATGAGCCTGCGCTCCACCGATTCGGACACTGCGTCCGGTGTTTGAAAATTGAAGCCAACAACTCGATAGCCATCGTGATATGACCTCACGTGTTGATAGGAGGACAAACCCCAAATCACTCACTACACTCGCATTCAACACCCCACTTGGGTTTGTGGTCTTAGTCATTGCCTGTGGGTGCTTTGGTAATTGGAGCAAGGAGAAGGTGGGTATTAACAAAATTAGGAAATTAAGTTTTTTGTTGTTAGTTATTTTGTGCATTCCTAAAGCCCGGTCACATACACATTAGTGGATGTAGTTGAACATAGTGGAGGCTAACCTAGTTGAACGTAGTTGAACGCAATTGAACGTAGTGCAACATGCAAGCATCTGTACTTCTCCGTGATGAGAATGTCATAAGAACGTGTGTGAGCCGTGAGATCCGATTTAAGCTTTGGACATGTTCAAAAGAGAGGTACTTTTGAGGCAGACATAGCCTCCATGATGATAACGTACTCTAGCATACTCTACTGTACTCTAGCATACTCTAGCATACGCTAGCATACTCTAGCATACTCTAGTGTACTCGAGCATACTTCTTAATGTACTCTAGTATACTCTAGTGTACTGTAGCATACTCTAGCGTACTTTGACCCGCACAAAACATTGGCCGTTCTGGCATGGTCACATAGCCGTTAGTGGACAAAGTTGAACGTAGTGCTGGTTTGTGAATGTAGAGGTTCTTACAGATGTTGTTACTAGATCTTATTGCATATTATATTGAAGAGTTCCGGTGCAAAAACTGACAAATCCATTTTAGTTGTTCTCTGTCAAAATAGAATTAGTTTTTGTGGTTTACAGGTAAAGTCTATTAATTTCATATTTGGTAATGTATTATTTAGGGGGGGGGGGGGGTTTGGTGACAAAAACCCCAATGTATTCGTTGATCAGAATGATGACAGCTTCAGCTTAAAACCCGGTAGTCATGGTTTCATTCTGGCCCAAATGGCATTTGTCGATTTTTGCACCTGAACTCATTTATTATAAGTTCTTGCTTGTTGTTTTACGTCCTAGCAACGTCTGAAGTCATATCAGGATAGGTACCGATTTGTGACAGTGTGCACTTATAGCAAATTTATAGTGCTGCTACCGGCCGCTGTGGCTGAATCAGTAGAGCGCTAACTTCGCGCGCGGGAGATCGGGAGTTCGGTTCCTGCTCGAGTCAAACCAATGATTTATCAAATTGAAACTTGTCACTTCCTAGCCTGGTGCTCGCATTAATAGGATAGGGCAAGGACTGGTTGGCTCAGTGTCAGGATAATGTGACTGAGTGGGATATCAGGTCATGTTGCTGGCAGCCTGATTTCCCAGTGGGACAGCACTATAAAGTCATCATAAGTGTGCACTGTCACAAGTCGGTACCCATCCTCATATGACCTTAGATGTTGCACGGGTATAAAACTTCAATAACCAACTAAGCTTATAGTCCTGCCCCACTGGTAGACCATGCCGCCAGCACCATGACCCGATATCCCACTCAGTCACATTATCCCGATACTGTGCTAACTACACCTTCACTTATCCTATCAATGCTTAGCACAGGGCTAGGTTGTGACAAGTACATTTTTCATAAGTCATTCGTTTCACTCGGCTGGAATTCGAACTCCTGACCTTCCGCACGGTAAGCCGGCGCTCTACTGATTAGTCCACCGCATCCAGAGTATGATGACGTTTGATGGCCAATACGACGAAGAACCCTGCAGTAGATGACTAAGGGTGGAGGTCAGGATGAGCTGAACAGAAAAGCTTCCAATTATTTATACTCGCATAATGCTTATATACAGCAGATATACTGAAACCGTTCACTATCATATGTATATACAAGGTGTCTCAAAAGTCATTATCTACAGTAAAACCTCTCTAACCGACCACCTCAACACACCGTCCACTTCCCTATATCGATTGCTTTATTTGGCTCCCAACAATACAATTGTAATAATATTCTAATTCCCTAAACCGACCACCTCCCTAAATGGACCACTTATAGTCGGTCCCATGGTCGGTCGATTGAGCGAGGTTTACTGTATTTTGAAAGATAATTGGGATTACAAAAGAAAGGGTGTAAGAGAGGAAAACATAATATCTATTTCAAAACATATTCCACAAAGCATAATTAAGATGTTCTCTGTGGCAGAGTGGTTAGAGTGTCGGACTTTTTTCTAGGTTGGACTCCTAATCTGAAGGTCACTGGTTCGATTCCCTGTGCCTCCACCTCTGCCAATTTGGATTTCCACTGCTGTGTATAACTTCCAGCGTCATCAAAGGCTAGTTGCTCTCATACCATGTCTATGTGGTGTGGAAGGTTAAAAATCCCTTGGGTCGGTAAAAGTGTAGGCTCGGGATTTCTCTCAACAAACTGTCTAATGGTGAAAACAAGTCTATTCAGACTTATCCATAATAGGCAGTATAAATCTTCAAGGAAAAAAAAGATTAAGAAAAACTGGTTTAAGACATGAAAAATATATTTATTTCAAAGTATTTGCTACAAAGAGGTAGTGCTCCATATAGCGACCTTCTGTGTCTGTACAGAGCTTAAAGCATTCAGTTCTGCTATCATCCTGCACAGATCCAGTTTTCTGAAATTTTGTAATAACTCACGAAAAGCCTTGTCTGTTGGACCTTTCTTATGAAACTTCCTTACTGAATTATCTCTAATTTTCTCCCAGTTCAAGCCTTTTAAATTGCATGACCTCACGTGTTGATAGGAGGAAAAACCCCAAATCACTCACTACACTCGCATTCCACACCGTACTCATTATTCCATATTCCTCATCACTGATATGGGCCTGAAATGGAAAATTGTACAATTACACACAATTCGACATGAACCAATTAGCATTTTGTAGATGGGTCATTCTCAAAAACTGGGCCCAAAAGTGTGACATGGAAAGTAACGGTGAAAACCTACCAAATAATAGCGCAAATTCTTCCAAATAATAGGCTAATCCAATGTATTATGAAGGTTTGCATGTTGTGCATATGTCAGATCTGGAAAAAAACGAGTTTCACTTTTTGAATTAGATCTTATACAATTAGAGCAATACATTAATATCACTCATGTAATATGACAATCAGAGACACATCCAGACCCTTAATTTAACATATACAACATAGTAAAACAAGATTTTATTGATTACTCTTAAGAAGACAAGGTGATGACTTACAAGAAAAAAGTTGAAAAATAAGTTGAAAAAAAGTTTGGCTACATGCATGGTGTCAGTGTGTAAATTTTCACGTTTACACTGTAGAACAAAATCCTACAATTAGAATGTTGATATCTTTTGTAGGATAAATTCAATACATGTAGAACTGCAACCATGCAGACAGAGGCTACAATAATTATTTGACTTACTATCAATAAAACAAAGAATTAATCATCAGCATCGTAACGTGGATACCAAATAGGTGGCGCCCAGTTTTGGCGAATGACTCAAATACACAAATTTGCATTAAAGATACATGTATCTATTCGACAGCATAACATTTGATCAAAAACCATCCGCTGTCACCGAAATAGATAGTGACTTTGAGATACCCTGTATATATATATGATTGGTATTCTGTAAAAGGCCGCCTACGCACACCAGATTGTTGCCATATATCTACATATATATATATACAGTAAAACCTCTCTAAATCGACTTTTAGTGGTACATTTATGGAGGTGTTCGGTTTAGGGAGTTAGAATATGGTTATAATTGTATGGTTGGGGCCCAAATAAAGCGATCAATATAGCGGAGTGGTCGATCTGTGGAGGTGGTCGGTTAGAGAGGTTTTACTGTATATATATGAGCCTCAAAAGATGATAAGTAATATGGGACAAAATTGTGTCCATTGTAATGATCAACATCTGCTCATGCATTTTCTAAGGATAAACCAATCTGTTTTTTTACATGGTGTTTCATAATCCCAATAGAATACATATTGATTTGAAGCAAATGTCCTTGTGTTTTCAGTGTAACCGTTTCTGTGCTGTTTTGTGTCAATCGTTATGCGAACACACACAAAATTATCACCTTTTGAGACAGGCTCATATATATATATATATAGCTTCTATATATCAACTATATATAGCACACATATAACACCTATATATATATATATATATATAGAGATATATATCAACACCTATCACGCCTGTGGTACACAGCACACAGCATCCGCGTCGGCAAATTGGAAGCGAAGTCCATAGGGCCTCCAATAACAATCGCAATTTGTCAGTGTTTGTGGGCGCGTTAATAGGGCAGCACACCGAGGGTGTTGGGGTTGGGGTGTGTGGGGGTGTGGCGGGTGACGGGGTGGGGGTGTGTGAGATCGCCGGGTAGAGACGGTATTCTTGATGGGGGAATGGGGGTGTAGGGGGTGTTAGTGTAAGGGGCCCCACCCTACCCCTCCCCACTCCGCCCAACCCACCTCACTATGCCCCAACCCACCTCAACTCGCCTCACCATAGCTCAACCTGCCCCCAACCCACCGCACTATGCCCCACCCCACTCCACCCCGCCTCACCATACCTCAGCCCGCCTCACCATACCCCAGCCTGCCCCAACCCACCTCACTAAGCCCCAACCCGCCCCACCCCGCCCTCCCCACCCCGCCCAACCCTGAGTGGGATATCAGGTCATGGTGCTGGTGGCCTGGTCTCCCGTAGGGCAGCACTATGAAGTCGCCATGAGTCTGCACTATCACAAGTCAGTACCAGTCCTGGTATGATCTTAGCTGTTGCCAGGACGTAAAACCCCAATAACCAACCAATCATCACAATTCTACCTTTCCCCACTTATTTATCTTACCTATTTATTCATTTAATTATTAATCTATTAATTAATTTATCTATCTATCTATTTAATTATTTATCGAACCCCAGTCAAGCCAAACCAATAACTTACAGCATTGAAATGTCCAACTATCTCGACTGGCATTCATCATTAATAGGACAGAACAAGGACTAGTTTGGTCAGTGTCAGGATAATGTGACTGGGTGCGATTTCAGGTCATGGTGGGGCAGCACTATAAAGTCGCCATGAGTGCGCACCATCACAAGTCATTATCTGTTCTGATATGACGTTTGGTGTTGGTAGTACATAAAACCCCAAAACAAACAAATCTATTTTGCAACATTCTTCTAGGTGAATCACTATCGTTTCATCTGTTTCTGTAGTTAATGATTTATTTCAACAATATTCAGCATCTGGTTGTTTTATGCAAGTGCTTCATCCGAGGCTGTGGTATGTGCTGTCCTGCCTGTGGGAAAGGGCATATAAAAGACCTCTTGCTCCTTATCAGAAAGAGTAACCTATGTGGCGGCAGTGGGTTTCCTCCAAAGAAATATGTCAGAATGACCATGTGTTTGACGTCCATTAGCCAATGATACAAATCAATGTGCTCTAGTGACGTCGATAACATTAAAAAAATTAAACTATAAAATATTGTTAAAGATAATTATATTAGCTTCATTGGCATAACCTACTTAACTTGACTTTAAAGTTGCATAGCTCGATGGTTTTGAGTTTCTGTAATTTTCTGAGATAAATATATTAACTTACTTTCCTTTGAAATACATTTCATTTTGAATGATTAATTCTTTTAGATATTTGAAGTGTAAACATGCAAAGTTAATTTTGGCAAGCATGCCAAAAATCTGACACCATAGGTTTCTGCAAACAGAGGTTCTATTAAATTTACTTAGTATTCCCTTTTCTGTAACAACTTGTAAAGTCCACGGCTCGAATCCGTGGTTGTGTAGGCAGGCTATGGTGAAATCAATACAGGCAAAAAGAGAAAGAAAGAGTATAACGAGTGAAAGAAGAGAGAGAGCCAATCCCTCAGGTTTATTATTTACATGGTACATGGATCCAGTATGGCATATCACCTGACCACATTCTCCCAATGAGAATCAAGCATCTACAGCTCTACCAATGAGAAACAAGCATTTCCAGTCCCCATGGTTACAGTGATCTGCCCACCACCAGCAAGCAGCGTGGCTCCCTCAGTCACCACATGCCCTGAGCTGAGTGTGTGGTGATCCATGACTAGCAGAGGGGGGAGGGGGTAGTGGGTAGAGCTCTGAGTGCCCCTTACACACTATCTGACTAGCACCACAATGTCTATTTACCAATCAATCAAGTACCACCAGCAACTACATCAACACATCTATGCACCTGGCCCTATATACCTTTTTCATAAGTAGAACATTTGCATTCCCCCACCAATGCATCATTATCAGAATATTTTACAAACTTGTCTGCATTGATTTCACTATAGCCTGCCTACACAACCACAGATTCGAGCTTCAGCCATTTTACAACGTGTTTAAAAAGTGCATCTGTACTAAAGTTTGATGTGTGCAATCAGATCTAGATAATTATTTTGGTTTTGAAAATGTGATGCTTTCATCCGATTATGCACGTGTCGTGGGGGTGATGAAAATGGGAAATATTGCGCCTAGAGCGGGACTCGAACCCACATCTCTTTGCATTCCGGGCCAGTGTGCTAACCATTACACCACCTAGGCTCCTTGATATCAACACACAACCCACGCCTACCTCTCTATGCGGTTCCTTGCCTGAGAAGTCAGTGCAGACCACTACACTCGTCCCCCTGGAATTGTAAGTCTTTTAATGCTTACAATTACATACATACAGGCAATGCAACACACTTACATACACAGGGTAGGTTCAACAACTATACAGCGCTTAGCTTGTACAGGATCCTGGTCACAGCAACCAGTGTCATGGGGGTGATGAAAATGGGAAATATTCTGCCTAGAGTGGGACTCGAACCCACATGTCTTTGCATTCCGGGCCAGTGTGCTAACCTTTAACCACCTAGGCTCCCTGATATCAACAGACTACCCACGCCTACCTGTCTATGCGGCTCCTTGCCTGAGAGGTCAGTGCAGACCACTACACACGTTTATTGCTGACAAGAAGTGTGTTCTCCGGGTTCCTTTCCGCTGGTCTCTCAGGAGAAAGTGAAGCTGCGACCTGGCGTGTTTATGCAACCGGAAGTGGGGTTAGGTGTTCCTCTCAGCCCGATGCTTCACAATAGGCACTACAGTACAACCCCGTTATACCCAAGCTCGGTTAAACCAAACGATCGGTTAATCCAAACTTTTGTCAGCGGCCTGGCAAAATACTATCATTTATCATATAAACAAGTTGGTTAAACCAAAGTGGGTTAATCCAAATTATCGGTTAATCCAAACAAAATTGTTGGGCCCCAGGCCAGTTCCGGTATGGTTAAACCAAACTTTCATGTGGTTATAAGGTCATCTGAGACCCCTCCGACTGATAAATGGTAGTATTTTGCCGAGCTGCAGAAAAAAGTTTGGATTAACTGATCGTTTGGTTTAACCGAGCTTGGTTTAATGGGGTTGTACTATATATACATAGAAACAATAATCAAAGTGTCCACATACATTGGATATTACATTCATAATGCATATGCGTTTTTGCCAAAGCCAAGTCAAAGTCCAAGCCAAAGCTCCGTTCAGGCAATGATCGGTTAATCCAAACAAATTTAAAGTCGGTCCCGTGGTGGTCGAGTTAGACACGTTTATTCTCATAAGGTTTTATACTCTCATAAGTCGGTATAAATCACATAACACCTTATATAAAAAAGATGTCCAGGTGAAGTCCCCACCTTCCCGCCACCAGGGGGCAGGGTGGAAGGGGGCGGATCCGGCTAGGAGAACCCCTGCCGGGACGCAGGCGTATTGTGTGGCTAGGTAATGCGGAAAATACCCGCTTGGCGCACTGCGGGTAGCGCCCTCCCGCGGGCAATGTGGAGCGCAATGCAAAGCCCGGCGTAGACGGTGTACAGAACTCACAGTTTTTTTTTGTTTTTTTTAAATGATGGTTTATTTACCTTGTCAATAACATATAAGTTCGTGATTGAACTTGCTTTCAAAGCTGAACAGCTTTAATCATTAGTTTGTAATTTATTGTCTTGACTAATGATTTGTTAGCAATATTTGCAAAAGCCTCACAGTCAACAAGAACACAGAAGTCTTTCTGTCCGAGGAGTCCAGTTCACCAATACAATGCCAGCTTACATTAGAAATCAATCAAACTGCAAGTGTGAAATCATTCAAAAGGCAGATTGGCAAGGTGTTAACAACAATACCAGATGAACCACAGATTCCAGGATACACCCAGCTAACGCCAGCAGATTCAAACTCATTACAGCACATGACAAACCTGAACAGAGCATCCTCACCACATGTGGTGGGTCCTTATGGTGGAGCAATGCACCACCATTAACACAGACTCAGGTGCATCGCAGGCAGATCCAACAGTACCAACCAATACCTTCTAGAACGTTCCCAGAATAATATTTGCATAAAATACATTATACCACACATAATCTAGTCTCAGATCTACCTCGGAGCTTCCTGGTCCACAGTTCTGATACACAACTGTTTCTGAAGCAAAACACTCACTTAGATATGTAAACATACAACTTACATAATGCAATTTATTTAGCATGTCTTGCAGTTTGGCGTTCCTGTGCTATGCTGTTAAATAATATGCTTGGAAACTTGCTTGGTGAGTTGTTGGAGTTTTACGTCCTGGCAACATCCTCGCTTGCTCTCATGTGGGTTTCTCCCACCCCCCCCACCATCCACCCCAATGGGCCCCCCTCCCTTGCCACCACCCTTAACCATCATGAACAAACCATCAACACACCGAACATCCTACACAACTATCAACTTGTTTAAACACATTGAACATTAGATAAGACAGACAAAATGTCTTGTCATGTCAACTATATAAACTTACCTTGTTTTATAAGAGAAAAAATGTAACCCTCAACAATTGTTTCAGTTGCCCCGAGTATATGCTTTCTACTTGGTGCTGCTCCCCATTTTTGCATGAACTACAGTGACTGATGCTGTACATTATACAGAAGGAGCCCTCCCTTAATTCTACAGGATCGGTGCTGTAACTAATACAGCACTCATCAAACTTAGGTTATTCAGACTGTCAATTCCAATAGTAAGATGGCCGGAAGACCAGGGCTCTGGCACTGACAAATGTCATATTCAGATGAATAAATACTTTACCAAACAAAAAAAAGGTCATATCAGGACAGGTACCAACTGATGACAGTACCCACTCATGGCGACTTCATAATGCTGCCCCACTTGGAAATCAGGCCACTGACACCATGAGCTGATATCCCACTCAGTCACATTACCCTGACACTGAGTTAACCAGTCCTTGCTCTATCCTATTAATGCCAAGCACCAGGCTATGAAGTGACAAGTATCAATTTTATAAGGCATTGGTTTGACTCGACCGAAAATCGAACTCCCGATCTCCCCCACGTGAGGCCGGCGCTCTACCGATTCGGCCACCGCGCCCGAAACAGCAAACCAAATCCTGTCACCTTCAATTCAAGGTGTACACCACAAATAGTGTTGAACTGATTTCGCTTCAAAGATATCCAAAGTTAAGCCTTTGATATAAAAATATCTGCCAACTAAAGTAAAATATGTTTCAGCGATCAGCGTAATTTGAATGAAAACAATATCTTAGACATTAAAAACCATCAGATGTTGCAACTTTAACAAATACAGGTTGTGTCAGTTCTTTCAACTCAGTCGCGGTAGTTGACAGTGTGCGTCGGGCATTGGCCTCCACAGTGAGATGGAGGTGTGGGAAGGTTGTTGTCAGCACCTCTTTGTTCGCTACCCCCACCCCACCCCCACACCAACACCCCACACCAACACCCCACACCAACAACTATCCCAACACACCCAGACCGCACCCCTACGCACACGCAAACCCACCCCAAAACCTCACCCCAGCCCCTCACATCCACATTCACTAACCCCCACCCCCACCCCCACACGCCTCCCCCACACATACCCCCACCTCACACCCCAAACCCCACCCCCACCCCAGCCCCTCACATCCACATTCACTAACCCCCACTCCTACACGCCTCACCTACACCCGACACCCCCGCTACAGCCCCACCCCCTCACACCCCACACACCCACACACCCCACAACACCCAACACACCCACACACCACACCCCACACCACCCCCACACACCCCACACCCCACACACACCCGCACCCCACACACACCAACGCCGCAACACCCCCACACACCCCACAACCTCCACACCCCACCCACACACACCCCACACCCCCACACACCCCACACACACCACACACCCCACACACCCCACACACACCTCACACACCCAAACAACACTACACCCACACACACACACACCCCACACACCCCACACACAGCCGCCTCCGCGTCTGCCTTCTGGAGTTTGTCGTAACCAATGGCTGCCCGCACGGAAGTGACGTCACTTCCCAGCATGCCCTAGTCACGCTAAAGGTCAAAGGTCGCCGGATATGTATGGGACGCCAGGTCCGGGCCGTTCACACTGCCCATCTTGGGAGGACGGCACAGTTCCTGATCTACTACTCACCAGGTGTCACTGGCGCCGATGTTGGTGGTACTCCAGGGTTGCAGGTAACCTAGTAACAGTACCAAGGGACAGGCCGGCCTGGTCCAATGTCAGTTAACATTTGACCGGCCAGTGACAACCCTTTTCATTGGTTACCTTTCTGTTGGTCCATCTGTTGATTAAGCGGGGGAAATTTCAATCGCGGACAATTGGTCTACCTCAATCCTCTCCTCCTTGCCCTATCCTAATACAGTATAACCCCGTTAAGCCAAACCTGAAGGGACTCTAGAAATTTGTTTGGATTAACCGATCATTGGTTTAACCGAGCTTTGGCTTTGACTTTGAGCTTGAATAAGCGTGTATTGCACATCTAATATAGACTGTATGTGGACACTTTAATTATTGGCTTTTATGTACATATAGTATAACCCCATTAAACCAAGCTCGGCTAAACGAAACGATCGGTTAATCCAAACAAATTTTTAGGTTCCCTTCAAAATACTAGCATTCATCATATAACGAAAGTTGGTAGGGTCTCAGATGACCTTATAAGCACATGAAAGTTTGGTTTAACCATACTGGAATTGGCCTGAGGTCCGAAAGTTTTGTTTGGATTAACCGATAATTTGGATTAACCGACTTTGGTTTAACCAACTTTTTTATAAGATAAATGGTAGTATTTTGCCGGGCCGCCGAAAAAAGTTTGGGTTAACCGATCATTTGGTTTAACCGAGCTTGGTTTAACGGGGTTATACTGTATTGCCAAATATCAGACTATGCAGTGACAATCATGAATTGTTAAGTCATCTCCCGACACCCCACGTACCCCAACCATCCCTCCTTTCACCCCCAATACTCGATGTCCTTATAAAACCTCAGATGTTCCCAGGACGTGAAACTCCAACAACCAACCACCCAACCCCCAACCCTCTCTTTTCATCCCTCTAGCCCTACATTCCTTCTCCCCCTTCCTCCCTTCCCAAACACCCTCTCTTCACCACTGCTCTGCTCCCCTCCCCAGTACCCCCCCCCCCTCAGACCCTCACCATGGCCTTCCTCCTACTCCTCTCTCTACCTCTCTTCGACCTCTCTAACCCCACCCCTCTTCTGTCCTACACCGCTCCCCCCACCACTACCCGGCTTACCCCCGCCACACCCCTCCCCTTACCGCCCCCACCCCTCAATACTCTCCCTTTGCTTGCTTTTGGGGTGGTTCGTAACCTTACGACGGTTACCGGCTGCAGAACTGCAGCAATATAGAAAGGCCCCGATAAATCGGTCCAATCTTTGGTTGAAGATTAATCTTCAGCTGGGATGGTTGTAGAAGCTGGGGATGTCTTTACAATATTCAAAACGGCAAAGTGTTGGGGCGGCCCCGAATCAATCCAGTCCAGCAGAGCACTTGTATCCAGTAACAGCAGCAAGGGTTCAGAAGGAAGGGAGGACGGGAAAAGGTGGGTCCAGCAGGTTCCAGCAACAAGAACAAGGCAAGAGAAATGATAAGGTACAGGGCCCCACCCAAGCAAACAACTCCCTTGATCAGGGGGAGAAGTAAGCCTGGGAGAAAAAAAAAAAGGGTAGAGTATTGGAAAGAGCAAAAGGAGAGTTGAGTCAAAGTACCGTGTCTATTTGCTCTATGGTGACCAGCCGGCGAGCCAAAGACACAGACAGAGTAAGAGTAGAAAGTGAAATGCTGGTGGGCTCCCCCTCTTGGAACTCTTTCCAGACAATATCAAGGAGGAGCATGGCCAGCAGAGAGGAGATAGAGAGAGGTGTGGATGAAGTGCTGCCCGGATAGCAAGTGAATACTCTCCCCTCTGCCCTACCACCCGTACCCCTCACATCTCTCCTACCCTCCCCTAACCACGCTCTCCCCCACCACTGCCCCTCTGCCCTCACTCTACAACCCTCTCCCCTACCGCCACGCCTCCTCCACACACCTCTCCCCTTACCCAGCACCCCCCTCCCCTCTCTCCGAACCCCCCCCCCCTCGCCCCCACCACCGCCCTCACAATCACACATCCCCCTCTCCCATCCATTACGCCGTTAACCCGATCCTCAACACACCGTGGGACTTTTCAGCCTTTCTGCAGTAGGTGTTGGAAACCACACACACCCACCCCACCCCACACACCCACACACACACATCGACACCCCACCTACAACACCAATCACGTTGCTGTGAGGAGTATGGTGCAGCAGTTACCCGACTGGCTTTGTGACGTATGTCACCATGGTAACGCCCTGCGTGAACTATGTGACGGGATCTCCAAGCAGCCGACCAAACCGGACGCGGCGGCCAAATCGGTAGAGCGCAGGCTTCCCGTGTGGTAGGTCAGGAGTTAAGAGCCCAACCGAGTCAAGCCAACGATTTATCAAATTGATTTTTGTCGCTACTTAGCCTGGTGCACGGCATTACTAGGATAGGACAGAGATGGGTTAGCTCAGTATCAGGATAATGTGACTGTGTGGGATATCGCCTCATGGTTCTGGCAGGCTGGTCTCCCAGTGGGGTCATCATCATCATGCTGTCGGTCGCGATGCGACCAAGACTGCTTTCATTACTTGACTGCCGCTCTCCATTTTTGTGTGCGGTTGTACATTTCATGAAAGCTGCCTGCAAAAGTGTTGAAGTGCTGCTGGCTTTTGCAAGTTACCAGCGGCACTCTCTCGGGGAGCAAATAGAGGTTTCACACCGGCAAGAACATGTCAAGACAGGCGCAAAACTATTTGTCCCTGCAGTGGCTGGTCGGGAGATGTTGGGAGTTCCATACATCAACCGCCCTTAATGCTGCCACAGTGACATGGTTTTCTGTTCAGGGTTTGCTCCCTTAGCCTTCGGTTCTGTTAAGAACCTGTACCACAAGGCAGTGGTTTACAACTCTGCAGGGCAGGGGCGTCAAACTCCCTGAGGTATTGTACTACCTGCATACCAGCTGGGGTACCGCTATACAATTACCATGAGTGTGCACTGTCACAAGGCGGTACCCATCCTGATATGACCTTAGATGTTGCTAGGATATAAAACAACAAACAAACAAAGCTCCCACCCACCCTCACCTACCACCACCCTCCCTCCCTACCCCTGCCCACTCTCCCTAACTTAGTCTAGTGGCAAAACAAACTCATTTAACATTTATTTCTGGATAGAAAGAATGCATAGTAAATTCCCCTCCCTATCTGAGATATTCCAATTCCTCTTGATTTAATTTGAGATTTTCCCACTTTGGTCATTCAAGCTGCAGAGTCCGATAAAAATATCAAATTGTCGCCAACCTCTGGGTTCGAACCTTCACATCTAAAGCCGTGTTTACACGGGCAATTGTGAAGCGAATTAGACAAAGCGATTTATATGAAGCGAAGTAGCAGCGCATTTACACGCACCGAGTTTGTAGGCGGAAATCGATAGCTGCGCATGACCAAGTCCAGACTAACCAGCACCAGTTTGGGTTCGTCGACATCGCCACGAGAGAGTGTGGGTTTGACCTAGATATGTACGGACTGAATCGTATTGGTTTGGAATGGTCAAAACTTCTGCTGGGCAGTGAAATCCTAAAAATAAATGATGAAAAAATATCTGTGCACAGCTAGCGGTTTCATAGACCAAATTATATAATATGCGCTTTTGATCAACCGGAAAATAAACAAACTGAGGTTTTGACTGCACATGCGTGTGATGTGCTTAAGCTAGTTTGCTTCATATAAACCACCTCGCAAGGTGGTTTACATAAAGTGAATCACATGAAGCGAATCAGCCCTAATCCGCTTCAGTGGCACGTTTACATGGCGAATGTGAGGTGAACTAGGCAAGGCAATTTATATGAAGCGACTTAACTCGCCCGTGTAAACACGGCTTAAGATACTGCTGCACTTATTAAGTATTTGTTCTGTTTTATAATTACATGACATATTAATTCAATTTAATTGAACCTGTTCAATCCTTTAACCATAACTTGTTCAATCCCTTAAAGCTACATAGTACGATGAAATCATCAAATTTTCAAAACCAAAACAATGATCTAAATTTGATTCGACATATCTAGCTTAGATACTGATGCACTTATTAAGCATTTATCGTCACACAGAAGGGAATAGTGAGGCAATGGAATAGATCATGTCACTGCAGAATGCGATGGTGTCAGAGTTTTGGAAAGCTTGCCAAAATTAATTTTCCATGGTTGCACTTCAAATATCTCAAAAGTTAGCCACTTAAAATAAAAGTTAATTCAAGCTAAAGTAAGGTACATAATAACGATCAACCTAATGTATTTATCTCAGAAAATGTCTGAAACTCAAAACCATCGGACTATGCAACATTTTGGGGCACCACATATGACTTTCAACCAGTTTTCTCCATTTCCCCTGTTCCCCACCACCCTCTGGGTCCTGTGAAACTTCAGGCCTGTCCATTCCCTTATGTTGTCTTCCCACCTCTTCCTTTGTCCTCCTTGTCTTCTTCCCCCTTTCACTGCGCCTTACAACATGGTCTTAGCCAGACTTGATGAACAAACAATAAGGTCATATACCACTGCAGTCTGCCTCTCTTACCGATTGTAAGAATAAACAAACCATTCTACTAACACTCCATCTCAAAATGTTATCTCCAACAACATGATAGTTATGCAATTCACAACACAGTAGGCATACAAACCTATGAAGGGAAACTATGCACCTAACCACTCCGTAATGTAATGTTCTAATCAATACACATGTATGTATCTAAGTATGTATGTATACAACATATAACTACTAATTATATATGTGAATTGTCAAACTATACCATATGTAAGTCTTTGAATGATTAATATTGTTATTTCAGTTGATTTGAGCTAGCTGCTGATGACAATATCAGACTACATATACATATATTGTAAATAACTGTATTGTCACATGGCTGGAAGACCAGTGCCATGGCGCTGACAAAAGACTTTATTCAATGAATAAACTATATTTACAAAAAAAGGGGAAAAAAGAAGATCTTTGTGAGGTCCTATTGACTCCTGGATCTTAGCACGGCTGGTTGGATGGTTGTTGGAGGGTTACGTTCTGGCAACATCTAAGGTCATATCAGGACTTTTCCTAGCACGGTATTCCTCATTGGTAACATCATGAAGAGTTGGTAGCCGGATCTGTGGCAGTGCAAGTAGGCTGTAGGGAAATATGATAAAGACAAGAAGAAAGAGAAAGTGAGAGTGAAGAGAGAAAAGGAAGGCAATCTTTCTAACTATATTTGTATAGTACATAGGTTCCCTTGTAGGGTGTCATTGCACCCCGGTCAGCCAAGAGGAGAACAGGATTTCCAGTCCCCATGGCAACTGGTAGTCTGCCAACCACCAGTGGCTGCCTGGCCACCACCAACTCTGATCTGGCTGCTCCCAACAGCCTGATTGTGTTGACCCTTACTGGATTGTGTTGACCCCTACTCAGGCAGAAGGGCCAAGTCCTGAGTGCCACTGCACTCAATCTGCCAGCACTCACTATGTCATCCATGCTCAACTGGCTATGCATACGAATAACCCATCACAGAATAGAACTCCCTCCTGCCGTATATCGTAACATTTTACAATGGTCTTTGTGCGAGATGAGTTCTGGATATCCTATGAACAAATACCACAAAAAATATACAAAGATTAACCCATAAAGACCGACAGTACAAGTGATAAACAGAATCTCTGATAATTTTGCTAATGTTTTTGCTGTGTTTGAAGCTGAGTAAACAAATTGTGATTGTTTGTTCATTCTGCTCATAACGGTTAAGTGCATGCACTTGTGAACCAGACAGGATGGCCGAATGAGTTAGAGCGTCCGTCTCCCGTGCTGGTAGATCGTAGGGTCGTGGGTTCGAACCCCGGTCGAGTCAAACCAATGACTTAAAAATTGACACTTGTTGCTTCCTAGCCAGGTGCTCGGCATTATTAGGACAGGGCAAGGACTGGTGTGCTCAGTGTCAGGATAATGTGACTGAGTGGGATACCAGGTCATGGTGCTGGCGGCCTGGTTTCCCAGTGGGACAGCACTATAAAGTTGCTAGGAGTGTGCACTGTCACAAGTCGGTACTCGTCCTGATATGACCTTAGATGTTGCTAGGACGTAAAACAACAACAAACAAACAAGCATGCACTTGTTTTCGCCGCTGTGCAGTAGTTGTCATAATCCATATGGATTGATTTCCATTAGCAATAATTTCTGTAAGCTTGTTTAAGGTGTTTTTGTTTCTTTACTATATTTGTGTGCATAGTTTGTTTAGTATCTGGTCTCCTTTGCTTCTTGAGTTGGGTCACATTTTGTTCAACAGTGTTTTTGCATCCAGGTCCAGTGGGGAGTTAGGTCTCGACAGTCGGTGGCTTATACTGAATCTGTGAATTGTTCTTTGTCAGGCTGGCACTTACCTCTACCGAGAATGGCATAACTTCTCCTTCACCTTAAACCCTACCCTCTCTACCCCTCCGCCCACACACACACTACCTCCACCCCCTCCCAACTCCCCAAGCCCTAATCGGAACCTCAGCCAATGCCGCACATACACTAACCGCACAAAGAGAAGAGATATAATTAGACCGCACTCACCCGTCCAGTCACTTGCTATCCGGACCGCACTCTGTCTACACCTCTCTCTATCTCTTCTCCGCCGGCCTTGCTCCTCCTTGATATGTCTAAAAAGAGTTCTAGGAGGGGGGGCCCGCTGGCATTTCACTTTCTACTCTTACTCTGTCTGTGTCTATGGCTCGCTGGATGGTCGCCATAGAGCAGATAGACATGGTCCTTTGACTAAACTCTCCTCATTTCTCTTTCCTATACTCTACCCTTTTTGTTTCTCCCAGGCATACTCTTCCCCCTGACCAGGGCAGTTGTGTGCTTGGGTGGGGCCCTGTACCTTGACGTTTTCCCTCGCTTTGTTCTCATTGCTGGAACCACTGCTGCACCCATCTTTACCCAACCTTCCTCAAAACCCTTGCTACTGTTGACTGGATACAAGTGCCAACTACCGCTCAACTACTGCCGGACCGAAGAGATTCGGTGCTGTCTGAATGCTTCGCCGTTACAATGTTGTAAAGATGTCCCCAACTTCTACAACACTCCCTACTGAAGTTAAGTCTTCAACCAAAGAATGCGCCGATTTATCCGAGCCTCTCTATTAATGTTGTAGTTCTGTAACCAGTAACCATCATAAGGTTACAAACCACCCCCAAAGCAAGCCTCCAGCCAACATTGGTAGCAAAGGAGCGTAATCGCTATGGGCAGAATAAATACTCTATGAATAAAATAAAATATTAAACAAAAAAAATACAAAAGAAATGAAAATGGATAATGAGTACGAACCAGCCCTTAACCTCGTCTTAGTAAAACTATTGTAAGTAATCTTTTATCAATCATTCATCTAGATCCTGGATCTTTAGAGTAATAAACCCAATCCTATGTGTGGGTGGGTGGGGCCCTGATCATTGACTTCGTATTCGTAAGATTCGTAAGTGTCTAGTAATACCATATTCGGCATCTTGGACACGCTGTGCTGCGCTGAATGGGCTGACGCCGGTTGGTGTATCACGGGCCTGGTTGGTTCAAACTGTGGGCCCCCGGCAGCGCTGACTGACTCAACCGGGCTTCGGCCGGGCTTCGGCCGGGTCCTTGTCCGGCCGCCTAATCCCCGGCCGGGCCCCGCCAGGGGCGGGACTGCGGTCACACGGGCCGCCCGCACTGAGGTACTACAGGGTGCGGAAACCTGATAGGTGAATCCCGAAGGCACCCTCCTCTCACTCACCACCCTCAGCGCACTCAACACCCGCTTCAACCTCACCACCCTCAGCACACTCAACACCCACCTCAACCTCACCACCCTCACCAGACTCAACACCCGCCTCTCACTCACCACCCTCACCACACTCAACACCCACCTCAACCTCACCACCCTCACCACACTCAACACCTGCCTCTCACTCACCACCCTCACTACTCTCAACACCTGCCTAAACCTGACCACCCTCACCACACTCAACACCCACCTCTCACTCACCACCCACAGTGCACTCAACACCCACCTAAACCTCACCACACTCAACACCCGCCTCAACCTCACCACCCTCACCACACTCACCACCCACCTCAAGCTCACCACCCTCACCACACTCAACACCTGCCTCAACCTCACCACCCACCTCAACCTCACCACACTCAACCCCCGCCTCTCACTCACCACCCTCACCACTCTCAATACCCGCCTTAACCTCACCACCCTCACCACACTCAACACCCACCTCAATCCTCACCACCCTTACCACACTCAACACCCGCCTCAACCTCACCACCCTCAGTGCACTCAACACCCACCTCTCATTCACCACCCTCAGTACACTCAACACCTGCCTCAACCTCACCACCCTGACCACACTCAACACCCGGCTCAACCTCACCACCCTGACCACACTCAACACCCGCCTCTCACTCACCATCATCAGTGCACTCAACAGCCGCCGCAACCTCACCACCCTCACCACACTCAACACCCACCTCTCACTCACCACCCTCACCACACTCAACACCCGCCTCAACCTCACCACCCACCTCAACCTCACTACCCTCACCACACTCAACACCCACCTCAACCTAACCACCCTCACCACACTCAACACCTGCGTCAACCTCACCACCCTCACCACTCTTAACGCCCACCTCAACCTCACCACCTTCACCACACTCAACACCCACCTCAACCTCACCACCCTCAGCGCACTCAACACCCGCCTAGCCCTCACCACCCTCACCACACTCAACACCCGCCTCAACCTTACCACCCTCACCACACTCAACACCCGCCTCAACCTCACCACCCTCACCACACTCAACACCCGCATCAACCTCACCACCCTCACCACACTCAACACCCGCCTCAACCTCACCACCCCCACCACACTCAACACCCGCCTCAACCTCACCACCCTCACCACACTCTACACCCACCTCAACCTCACCACCCTCACCACACTGAACACCCACCTCAACCTCACCACCCTCACCACACTGAACACCCACCTCAACCTTACCACCCTCACTACACTCAACACCCACCTCAACCTCACCACCCTCACCACACTCAACACCCACCTCAACCTCACCACCCTCACTGCACTCAACACCTGCCTCAACCTCACCACTCTCATCACACTCAGCACCCACCTCAACCTCACCACCCTCACCAAACTCAACACCCACCTCAACCTCACCACCCTCACTACACTCACCACCCACCTCAACCTCACCACCCTCATCACACTCAACACTCGCCACAACCTCACCACCCTCAGCACACTCACCACCCTTACTATCATCACCACACTCAGCACTTAACGAACGTGCGGAGAAATCATAGAACCACGCATGAATGTTGGTTAGCTGTTGGAATTTTACGTCCTGGCAACATTTAAGGTCATATCAGGACTGGTGAATATCTCTTATTCCATTTTTTTTAAACTCAGAGTACATGTAGTATCATCATCATCATCTTCATGCTGTCGGTCACCATGCGACAAAGACTGCTTTCATTACTTGACTGCCGCTCTCCATTTAGCTCTCTGCTGTGAGAGTGATGTCCATGAGTTGGTCGTTTCATGAAAGCTAGTATATTTGCTCAATAAAGTGTAGTTAATTAAGCATTTCTTAGCATCCTTCTCATGCATAGTTCTTGTTTGTTTGTTGTTGTTTTGAGTCCTAGCAACATCTCAGGTCATACCAAGACGTATACCGACTTGTGACAGTGCGCACTCATAGCGATTTTATAGTGCTGCCCCACTGGGAGACCAGGCCACCAGCATCATGACCTGATATCTCACTCAGTCATGTTATCCTGACACTGAGCCCACCAGACCTAATGCTGTATCCTAATAATGTCGAGCGCCTGGCTAGGAAGCGACACGTATCAATTGTTAAGTCATTGGTTTGACTCGACCAGGGTTCGAATCCATGACCCCACGATCTACCAACATGGGAGACGGATGCTCTAAAACTCATTCGGCCATCCCATCTGGTCCCCATGCATTCAGCCAATCCGTCTGGTCCCCATGCATAGCAATCCTTTGGACATTGCAAGTATGCTATTAGGGTTGTATTAGTTTGTAGTTTAATGTTTATATGGTGTTTTTGTTTGTTTGTGCGGGGGTTGTGGTTTTATGTGGGTTTTATGCCTTTTTTGGTGTTTTTTTTGTTGGTGTGGGGTATTTCCAAGACTAGATAAAGAAATGTTGTGACTAGCGGCTGCACGTCATCCCAGTGGGGCGGGAGGCAGCACTAAAAGCCATCCAGCATTTTATTCCACTTCCCAACTCTCTACCTTGTTTTTTGTTTTAGTTTTAGTTTTATTACATTAGTCGCTTAAGCAGGGGAAATTTCAGTCATGAATGACTGGTCTTCCTCATTCCACTGCTCCTTGTCCTATCCTAGTAATACTGAGCATCTGGCTAGGAAATGACAAGTATCAATTTTTAAGTCATTGGTTTGACTCGACCAGGATTCGAACCGACGACCCCACGAGCTACCAACATGGGAGACGGATGCTCTAACTCATTCGGCCATCCCGTCTGGTTTAGTTCTGATATGATATGACCTCACGTGCTTCTAGGATGTAAAGCTCCTCTCACAAATCCCTCACTCCTCTCCTTGGTGTGTGAGGGCACTTGTGTGAGGCCGTAATTGAACATGGCGTGTTGTGGCACCTGTGGGAGTGTGTGTGGGAGAGAGTGGAGTAGGGGACGGGTGTGTGTGTGTGGGTGTGTGTGTGGGGGGTGTGGGTGTGGGTGTGGGTGTGTGTGTGGGTGTGGGGGTGGGGGTGGGTGTGGGGGTGGGTGTGGGGGTGGATGTGACTGTGAGGAAGTTGGCTGGTTGGCAACATTTAAGGGCATATCAGGACGGGTACCGACTTGTGACAGTGCACAGTCATGGCGACTTTATAGTGCTGCCATACTGGGAAATCAGGCCGCCATCACCATGACCTGATTTCCCACTCAGTCACATTATCCGGACACTGAGCTAACCAGTCCTCACCCTATCCTATTAATGCCAAGCACCAGGCTAGGAAGCGACAAGTATCAATCATACAAGTCATTAGCTTGGCTCGACCGGGAACCGAACTCCCGATCTCCCGCACGTAAGGCCCGCTCTGTACCGATTCGGCAACCACTGAGAGGTGTGAGGGGTGTTGAGTGGGAAGTGGGGAGCTGTGGGGGGGGTGTTGAGTGGGGAGTGGGGAGGTGTGGGGGGTGTTGAGTGGAGATGTGGTGATTAGGAACTACTGGAGGGACAGCAGGAGAGGCGGCGACAACAACGCCCGGCACGTCACGTGACCACAGTGTGATCCCCGCTGCGCGAAGGGCCCCCCTGCACCAACTGCACACCGAGCTTTTGCGCCACATTTAAAGCTCCATACCCGTCTTGGTAGATCGTGGGATTCGAACCTTGGTCGAATCAAACCAATGTCTTAAAAATTGATACTTGTTGCTTCCTAGTCAGGCAGTCGGCATTAATAGGATAGGGCAATGACTGGTTGGCTCAGTGTTAGGATAATGTGACTGAGTGGAATATCAGGTCCTGGTCCTGGTGGCCTGGTCTCTCAGTGGGCAGCACTATAAGGTGGCCATGTCAGAAGTCAGTATCCATCCTGATATGACCTTAGATGTTGCCAGGATGTAAAGCCTCAACAACCAACCAACCAACCAGCATAATGGGATTCTTTTTCTGTAGAATGTCTGCCATATTTGTTAAGTAACTATTTTAAACTGAACACTATTTTGGCTTTATATATTCTAGAATGATGTGAATTCATTTTACCTATATTATTTTAAGGCGTTTTGGGGCGTTTTTGGTAAAGTATTTATTCATCTGAATATGACATGTGTCAATGCCAGAGCAATGGTCTTCCGGCCATCTTACTATTGGAATTGACAGTCTAGATAATCTATGTTTGATCAGTGCTGTATTAGTTACAGCACCGATCCTGTAGAATTAAGGGAGTGGTTCCTGCTGTATAATGTACAGCACCAGTCACTGTAGTTCATGCAAAAATGGGGAGCAGCACCAAGTAGAAAGTGTATACTCGGGGCAACTCAAACAATTGCCGATGGTTACATTTTTATCTTATAAAACAAGGTAAGTTTATAGGTAACAAGACATTTTGGCTCTCTTATATAATGTTCAATGTGTTTAAACAAGTTGATAAGGTTGAAGTGACTTTTATTTTAGTGGATTAACTTTGGTGACATGTCAAGTGAAAAGATGTCAATTTAATTTTGGTGTGCACGCCGAAATGATTGATTGGTTGTTGGGGTTTTACGTCCTGGCAACATCTAAGGTCATATCAGGACTGGTACCGACTTGCGACAGTCCGCATTCATGGTGACTTTATAATGCTGTCCCACTGGGAAATCAGGCTGCCAGCACCAGTCACAGTCACAAGTCAGTCACATTATCCTGACACTGAGCTAACCAGTCCTTTCCCTATCCTATTAATGCCGAGCACCAGGCTAGGAAGTGACAAGTATCAATTGTAAAGTCATCGGTTGGACTTAACCGGAAATCGAACTCTCGATCTCCCGTATGGGAGGCCTGCGCTCTATCGATTCGGTCACCGCGTTCGGTCGAGAAGTTGAAAACATGCTAATTGAATTTTGGTGTGCACACTGAAATGCTGTACAGAGGATGTGCGTTCCAATATTCGAGCAAAACATGAATTAGTTGAGAACAGCACCGGAGTGTCAAACTGCACTACATATTTAATGAGAGCACCACTGTCTAAGTTGGACATGTACAATTTATTCTAGGTTAGTGTTTTGGTTTAGAGAGCTTGGAGCTTTCAACGGATCATGCAGTTTTAACTTATATTAAAGTTGCATAGTCCGATGGTTTTGAATTTCTGTATTTTTTCTGAGATAAATATATTACATCGATCACTAGTATTTACATTATATTAGTTCAAAGTTACTTTTATTTTAAATGGTAAACTTTTGAGATATCTTGAGTGCAAACATGGAAAATTAGTTTTGGAAGGTGTGCCAAAACTCTGACACCATAGACTTCTGCAGTAACAGCTTCTGTTAAATTGACTCAGTATTGCCTTCTATGCAGAAACAAATGATTAATTACTGCATCAGTATCTAAGTTAGATATGTAAAATCAAAACTAGATAATTGGTTTGGTTTTGAAAATTTGATATTTCATCAGACTATTCAGCTTTAAGTGTTGATAACACACCAGCATTTTAAAATTGTGTGTTTTATATTATGACCCACCATCAGTGTCCAAATATAACTTGCTGTTTTTGAAAGTTATGTACAGTAAAACCTCCCTACCCGACCACCTCCACAGATCGACCACTCCCCTATATCGATCGCTTTGTAACCATATTCTAACTCCATAAACCGACCACCTCCCTAAATTGACCACTTAAACTCGGCCCCAAGGTCGGTCGATTTAGAGAGGTTTTACTGTAGTGGTATGCAGGTATTGCAGGTATAGCAATACCTCAGGGAGTTTGATGCCCCTGCCCTGCAGAGTTGTACACCACTGCCTTGTGGTACAGGTTCTTGACAGAACCGGAGGCTAAGGGAGCAAACCCTAAACAGAAAACCATGTCACTGTGGCAGCATTAAGGGCGGTTGATGTATGGAACTCCCAACATCTCCTGACCAGCCATTGCATGGACAAATAGTTTTGCGCCTGTCTTGACATGTTTTTGCCAGTGGGAAACCTCTATTTGCTCCCCGAGAGAGTGCCGCTGGTAACTTGCAAAAGCCAGCAGCACTTCAACACTTTTGCCGGCAGCTTTCATGAAATGTGAGAGACATTAAGACCGACTCATGGACACAACTCTCACAGCAGGGAGCTAAATGGAGAACAGCAGTCAAGTAATGAAAGCAGTCTTTTTCGCATCGCGACCGACAGCATGATGATGATGATGATGATGACTGTAGTCTGATAAAAGCATCAAGTTTACAAAAGCAAAAACCCTCATCTCGATTTGAACCTACGTCCAACTTAGATTGATTATTAAGTATGCGTAACTGCATAGAAGAGATGCTGTTGTTTGTTGTTGTTTTACATCCTAGCAACATCTAAGGTCATATCAGGACAGGTACCAACTTGTGACAGTGCACACTCATGGCAACTTTATAGTGCTGTCCCACTGGGAAACCAGGCCATTGGCACCATGACTTGGTATCCCACTCGGTCACATTATCCTGACACTGAGCACACCAGTCATTGCCCTATCCTAATAATGCTGAGCGCCTGGCTAGGAAGCGACAGGTATACATTTTTAAGTCATTGGTTTGACTCGACCAGGGTTCGAACCCACGACCACACGATCTACCAGCATGGGAGACGGACACTCTAACTCATTCGGCCATCCCGTCTGGTCCATAGAAGGGAATGCTAGGTCAATGAAGCCTATGGGGTTGGAGTTTTGACAAGCACACCAACATTAAATTAGCATATTTACACTTCGAATAACTCTGAAGTTAGTCATTTTAAATCACAGTTACTTCAAACTAAAGTGAGGTAGATTATAACGATCAACCTAGTAAACCTATAGTTATCTATGAAAATAACAGAAACTGAGAACTATCGCGCTATTCAAGTTTAATGCAGCGGTGATTGCATTGAAGTAATCTTACATTACAACCAAATCTGGGAAGAAATACACAGCTGTAACCGGGGACACACTATAGATTTAGTGTAATTATATGGTCAACATCTTAGTGACGTGGGCCCAACGGGAAAGCTCCAATTCCGGGACCACTTACGGTTGAGATCAAAACGAGGGTGACAAAAGGCAAAGGGGCATTTGCAGGGCAATGGTATTACCACACCCCTTAAGCCAAATTCACACACACACACGCGCACACACACGCACACACACACTCAACGTTACCCCCACTCACCCACCCACCATCACCCACACACACTCAAGTCACATACTGCGCATACACCCCCACACATCTCCCACCAGAGAGGCCAGTTTTCACAGTCTAGTCATTCCCAAGAAACAGTCCGCCAAAAATAGAGTATATATATAGTAAGCATAATGCTGGTTCTACTGATTCTACTGAAATCCCAGCCGTTGTAACAAATTTAACCAGACGGGATGGCCGAATGAGTTAGAGCGTCCATCTCCCATGTTGGTAGATCGTGGGGTCATGGGTTCGAACCCTGGTCGAGTCAAACCGATGACTTAAAAATTGATACTTGTCACTTCCTAGCCTGGTGCTTGGCATTATTAGGATAGGCCAAGGACTGGTTGGCTCAGTGTCAGGATAATGTGACTGAGTGGGATATCAGGTCATGGTGCTGGTGGCCTGGTCTTCCAGTGGGGCATCACTATAAAGTCGCCATGAGCACGCACTGTCACAAGTCGGTACCCGTCCTGATATGACCTTAGATGTTGCTAGGACGTAAAACAGCAAACAAACAAACATTGAACAGTAGTGCCGGCGGTTGCAAATTGCCGTAATGATATGAATTGTATCATTGGTAGCAATGGTAGCAATGTTAGGAATTGTAGCAATATAAACAATAATAATTGTAGCAACAGCGGCAGCTGCTACTTACAATTGTGGCAACTGCAACAATGGTAACGATAGTAATACTTGTAGCAATAGTAGCAACAGTAGCTATAGTAGCAATAATATCAACAGTAGATATAGTAGCAACAGTATATATAATAGCAACAGTAGAAATGGTAACACTGGTAACAATGGTAACAATGGTAACAATGGTGACAATAGCGGCAATGGTGCAAAGTCTAGCAATTGTAACAGTTACAATGATCTGTATTGTGAACAAACTGTTAATGTGTACATTCTGGCTAGTTAACATTCTGTATTATGTACACGCTGTCAATGGGCATATTCAGGCAAGTTAACAGTGTGTGTTGTGGATAAACTGTCAACTGGTACATTCAGGCTAGTCAACACTGTGCATTGTGGACAATCTGTCTACAAACACATTCGGGCCAGTCAATGGTCTGTATTGTGGACAAGCTGTCAACAAACATATTCAGGCCAATGGTCTGCATTGTGAACAAGTGGTCAACAAGCATATTCGGGCCAGCCAACGTCCTGCATTGTCAACAAGCTGCCAACAAGCACATCCAGGCCAGTCAATGCTCTGCATTATGAACGAGCTGTCAACAAGCATATTCGAGCCAGCCAACATGCTGCATTGTCAACAAGCTGCCAAGAAGCACATTCAGTCCAGTCAATGCTCTGCATTATGAACGAGCTGTCAACAAGCATATTCGGGCCAGCCAACGTCTTTCATTGTCAACAAGCTGCCAAGAAGCACATTCAGTCCAGTCAATGCTCTGCATTATGAACGAGCTGTCAACAAGCATATTCGGGCCAGCCAACGTCCTGCATTGTCAACAAGCTGCCAAGAAGCACATTCAGTCCAGTCAATGCTCTGCATTATGAACGAGTTGTCAACAAGCACATTCAGGCCAGTTAACACTCTGCATTGTGGACAAACTGGCAATGGGCATATTCAGTCCATGCAACACTCTGCATTGTGAACAAGCTGTCAACAAGCACATTCGGGCCAGTCAACGCCCTGCATTGTCAATAAGCTGTCAAGAAATGCATTCGGTCCAGGCAACGCTCTGCATTATGAACGAGCTGTCAACAAGCATATTCGGGCCAGCCAACGCCCTGCATTGTCAACAAGCTGCCAAGAAGTGCATTCGGTCCAGGCAACGCTCTGCATTATGAACGAGCTGTCAACAAGCACGCTCAGGCCATTTAACACTCTGCATTGTGGACAAACTGTCAATCGGCATATTCAGTCCAGGCAACGCTCTGCATTATGAACAAGCTGTCAACAAGCACATTCAGGCCAGTTAACACTCTGCATTGTGGACAAACTGTCAATGGGCACATACGGCCCAGTCAACGCTCTGCATTGTCAATAAGCTGTCAACAAGCACATTCAGGCCAGTCAACACTCTGCATTGTGGACATATTGTTTTGTTGTTTTGTTCTGTTTGTTGTTGTTTTACGTCCTAGCAACATCTAAGTTCAAACTGCCAATGGGCATACTAAAGCTCGTCAACGCTCTGGCTTGTGAACAAGTTGTCAACAAGCACATTCGGGCTAGTCAACGCTCTGCATTGCGAACAAGCTGTCAACAAGCACAGTCGGTGCCGTCAACGCCAGGCATTGTGTAACAAGGTA
This sequence comes from Branchipolynoe longqiensis, assembly GCA_030323885.1. Lineage (NCBI taxonomy): Eukaryota > Metazoa > Annelida > Polychaeta > Phyllodocida > Polynoidae > Branchipolynoe > Branchipolynoe longqiensis. Next base: position 111,867,035 of record CM059189.1, on the reverse strand, counting down.
AACTGCGCAGCCGATTAACGAACCCAGAAAAGACTGCCACACTTGAGCTGTGCTGGTCACTTCCATTTGATGTTGACCAGTGGTCAAGCTCCCTTGTTCCGGGTGGGTGGACAGGGGTATGGGTGCGCGCGGGGATGGGGGAGGAGGACGGGGGAGGGGGGAGGCCGATGGTCTGTGTGTGTGTGGGGGGGGGGGGGGGGATGTTGCCGCCGGACGGGGTGGGGGTTGTAGGTGTCGCTTAATTGAAGAGTAAATACTCAGGTGTAGGTGTTGTGTGTAGTGTGTGTGGTATGTGTAGGAGTGTCGGGGGGGGGGGGGTGGGGGGGGGGGGGGGGGGGGGGGGGTGGGGGGGTGTGTGGGAGTGTAGGAGCTGGCAACATCTAAGGTCATATCAGGATGTATACCGACTTGGAACAGTGCACACTCATGGCGATGTTATAGTGCTGCCCCACTGGGAAATCAGGCTGCCAGCACTATTACCCGATAGCCCACTCAGTCACATTATCCTGACACCAAGCCAACCAGTCCTTGTCCTATTCTAATAATGCTGAGCGCCTGGCTAGGGAGCGACAAGTATCAATTTTGTAATTCAATGGGTTGCCTCGACCGTGAATTGAACTGCCGATCTTCCACACGGGAGGCCTGCGCTCTACCGATTCGACCACCGCGCCCGGTGCGCTTCAAAGATAAGGGGTGTGGGGGGGGGGTGTATCTTTTCGAGGTGGGGATGTAGGTGTTGCTTAATTGAAGAGTAAATACTCAGGTGTAGGTGTTGTGTCTAGTGTGTGTGGTATGTGTGTGTGGGGGGGGGGGGGTGCGGGGGGGTGCGCACATTCTCCCCACCCAGCCTCCCTCGGGCATCTCAGAGGACTGTGGTTGGGCTCTTCGGCTGCCTTTTCCGTCCCTCCCAACGCACCCCCCCCCCCCACCATTTTCTCTGACCACTACCAATCGGAACCCAAATCCAGATCACATGGGACTGCTTTTAGCAGTGCCCATACAGTGCTGCAGATTTGCAGTCTTCAGCGCGCCAAGGCAACTGAAAACTCCCAAAAAAGATATATCCACTCTTTGTGTTTCCATGACCAGATTTGAGTAATAGCGTGAGGTTATCCTGGCATACTTAAAGTTTCATGGTCCGATGGTTTTGAGTGTCTGCTATGTTCCTGCATACAATTCTGATACATTAGATTAAGCGCTATTGTCTACTTTACATTAGTTGGAAATGACTTTTATTTTAAATGACTAACTTTAAAGATATTTGAAATGCAAACATGCCAAATTAATTTTCGCAAGCACGTCAATAGTCTGATACAATAGGCTTCAACAATAACACATTCTATGAAAAATGTCTTCGCATCCGTTTAAATCTGTCAACAAATGCCTAATAAGGGCATTAATATCTAAGTTAGATATCATGTTCAAATATAGGCAAGTGTTTTGGTTTAAAGAATTGATTCTTTTATCAGACTATGAAACTTTAAAGTTGAATGCACATACTGAATTTAATGTTTGACACAAACTAGATATATCAAAACGACTTAGTTAATTAAATTAACATTTTGTCTTAACGTACAATGTACCATTTTAATGCACACACTGAATTTAATGTTTGACACAAACTAGATATATCAAAACGACTTAGTTAATTAAATTAACATTTTGTCTTAACGTACAATGTACCATTTTAATGCACACACTGAATTTAATGTTTGACACAAACTAGATATATCAAAACGACTTAGTTAATTAAATTAACATTTTGTCTTAACGTACAATGTACCATTTTAATGCACACACTGAATTTAATGTTTGACACAAACTAGATATATCAAAACGACTTAGTTAATTAAATACATTTGTCTTTAACGTACAATGAACCATTTTAATGCACAACTGAATTTAATGTTGACACAAACTAGATATATCAAAACGACTTAGTTATTAAATTAACATTTTGTCTAACGTACAATGTACCATTTTAATGCACACACTGAATTTAATGTTGACACAAACTAGATATATCAAAACGACTTAGTTAATTAAATTAACATTTTGTCTTAACGTACAATGTACCATTTTAATGCACACACTGAATTTAATGTTTGACACAAACTAGATATATCAAAACGACTTAGTTAATTAAATTAACATTTTGTCTTAACGTACAATGTACCATTTTAATGCACACACTGAATTTAATGTTTGACACAAACTAGATATATCAAAACGACTTAGTTAATTAAATTAACATTTTGTCTTAACGTACAATGTACCATTTTAATGCACACACTGAATTTAATGTTTGACACAAACTAGATATATCAAAACGACTTAGTTAATTAAATTAACATTTTGTCTTAACGTACAATGTACCATTTTAATGCACACACTGAATTTAAGTTTGACACAAACTAGATATATCAAAACGACTTAGTTAATTAAATTAACATTTTGTCTTAACGTACAATGTACCATTTTAATGCACACACGAATTTAATGTTTGACACAAACTAGATATATCAAAACGACTTAGTTAATTAAATTAACATTTTGTCTTAACGTACAATGTACCATTTTAATGCACACACTGAATTTAATGTTTGACACAAACTAGATATATCAAAACGACTTAGTTAATTAAATTAACATTTTGTCTTAACGTACAATGTACCATTTTAATGCACACACTGAATTTAATGTTTGACACAAACTAGATATATCAAAACGACTTAGTTAATTAAATTAACATTTTGTCTTAACGTACAATGTACCATTTTAATGCACACACTGAATTTAATGTTTGACACAAACTAGATATATCAAAACGACTTAGTTAATTAAATTAACATTTTGTCTTAACGTACAATGTACCATTTAAATCACACACACTGAATTTAATGTTTGACACAAACTAGATATATCAAAACGACTTAGTTAATTAAATTAACATTTTGTCTTAACGTACAATGTACCATTTTAATGCACATACTGAATTTAATGTTTGACACAAACTACATATATCCAAACGACTTAGTTTACTAAATTAACATTTTGTCTTAAGGTACAATGTACCATACTAATGCACACATAGAATTTAATGTTTGACACAACCCAAATGCATCATAACCACTTAGTTAGGTAAATTAACATTTTTACCAAACGTAAATTGCCCCATATCAATGCACAAACTGAATTTAATGATTAATACATCATAGTGACGTAGTTAGCTAAATTTGGATCATATATTAACCCATACTGTACTACTGTAACCATTAATTAATTATCTAAAACACAACCCACATATGAATGCACAAACTGAATGCTTGATCCCGACTATATACACCGCAAACAGTTAATTAACTGAATGTAGTAATACCAATATTTATCGTCAAATTGATGCTATAATTAAATAGTGTAAATTACTTAAATTAAATGTGGATGGAAGACCACTGCCTCTGCACTGATGAAACACTAAATTCAGATGAATCAACATAGTTACCACCAACAAATAAATTGCCCAAGTTTTCACGTTTTTAGTTTGAACAAGCAGGAAATGGATTCTGTACCGGAAGTAGACTACCGGTTTGACCTGCGCGGACCGAATGCGCAGTGACCAAGAAGCGAGGGAGGTAGACAGCACAGAAGCCTCTGTCCACACACATGTACACACATACAGACGGACACACGGATACATACAGACACAGATACACACAGACACACGGACAGACAGACACATATACATACACATACACAAAGACGCATACAGACTGACACACGGACACACATACACTCAGCCACACACATACACATACACACAGAGAGACAGACACACATACATACACACACACTCACATACACACAACCACACGTACACATACACACATACACACAAACACACATGCGCATACACACATACACATACACACATACATACGCATAGACACACACACCACAAATAGGTTGGGTTCCCGTCCCGAGTAGCTCCCGACCATCCAGCCGCCCCCCACACACACCCACACACAAACCCCACACACAAACACCCCCACACCCACACACACAATCACTCCCACACCCATCCCACACCCACAAACACACCCACACCCACAAACACACCCACACCCACCCACACCCCACACCCACACCCACAAACACCCACACCCACCCCAACACCCACACCTACACCCATCCCTATCCCAACACCCACACACACAAACAACCCCCACACACACACAAACAGCCCCATCCACACCCACATCCACACCCACCCGCACCCACATCCACACCCACAAACGCCCACACCCACACCCACACCCACACCCACACCCACACCCACCCCCTACCCCCACATCCACACACACCCCCCACCCCCACCCCCACCCCCCCCCACCCCACAGCCACAAACACCACACCACACCCACAACACACACCCACATCCGCACCCACAAACACCCCCACCCCACCCCCCACCCACCCCCACCCCCACCACCCACAAACACCCCCACACCCACGCCCACACCCACCCACCCACTCACACTGACACACCCCCACACCCCCCGACCCCCCAAACACCCAGCCCCCCCCCCCCCACCGCCCCCCACAGACACCTCCATTGAGCTGAAGGCGCCGCTCGGCTACAAGTAATCGGTGACTTCTCCAATATTTGGCGCCTTCAACTGACGCCATTCGGCGGTGCTTTGCCAACAAGGCGAATGTCCTCCCGCCGCAGGAAAGGTAGTGCGCGAGTAGTAAGATACCCGCCCCCCTCCTCACCCACCCACTGGGTGATACCAGAGACACATTGGGACGGGGTGGGGGTGGGGGGGGGGGGCATGTATATAGTACGGCACACTTAATTAGGGTTTTAGTTCCCTATTTCCAAGCCCTACACTTTCCTCCTCCACACACCGGGCGCGGTGGCAGAATCGGTAGAGCGCAGGCCTCCCGTGCGGGAGAGCGGGAGTTCAATTCCAATGACTAATGACTAACACTTCCCCGCCCATGCGCCCCCTCTGCCCCCTCCAATGACTACCCAAATTGATACTTGTCGCTTCCTAGCTTGGCACTCAGCATCAATAGTATAGTGCAAAGACTGGTTGGCTCAGTGTTAGGATAATGTGACTGAGTGGGATATCTGGTCATGATGCTGGTGGCCTGATTTCCCAGTGGGACAGAACTACAACAGTGTGCATAATTTATAGTGTCATCAAATTCCAGTTGTTCTCATTCCATGTCTATGTAGTGTGGGTGGCTAAAAGATCCCTTGGGTCGATAAAAGTGTATGGTCAGGCTTTCTATCGACCAACTGTCTAAGGGTGAAAACAAGACGACTGAGATTTATCCATGAGAGGCAGAATAACTAAAAAAAATCAATTAGGCTGGTGAATTGCTTGTGAACGGAGCCACCAGGTGAGAACTCACACACAAGTTCTCACACACATTCGCACATGTACACACTCATCACGTGACCTGGAGGTATACCTGTGACCCCTGGATGTATAACTGTGACCTCTGAGGAGAGACACGACCGTGGAGGCACAGTGCAGGTATATAGTCTGCATGGTGTCGTGACAGCTGGCTACTGTTCAGGGTTGACTCATGTGAAGTATATGTATGCTCCCACTCTCAGGGACGAGACGGGTTGGCCGAATGGGTTTAGCGTCCGTCTTCCGTCTTGGTAGATCATGGGATTCGACCCTACGGGTTGGAACCCTGGTCAAGTCAAGTCAAAGCTATGAGTATGACTTAAAAATGTATACTTGTCGCTTCCTAGCCAGGCGCTCGGCATTATTAGGACATTCACACATGGACATACCTACACACCTACACACCTACACACCTACACACCTACACACCTACACACTAACACAAACTCCATATGTGTGTGTGGGGTGGGGGTTAGGGGGTGGGGGGAGGATGTGGTACTCACATTCTTTACGTAGCAGAAGCCACCTGTACCTTATGACAGATACACCGGTGGGGGTGAGGGTGAGTTATGGGGGGTGGGGGGCGGGGGAGGGGGAGTCAACAGAAATGAACACCGTGCACACACACCCTCTACACACCAAGTACAGTGTGCATACCCGTCGTCACCAAACATATAAATGTGCAGGTGTGTAAAGGTGTGCGTGAGTGTGTGTGGGCGGGGGGGACACCTGCACCAGTCCACACTTCACTAAATAGCCATCGTCTGACGTCAGTGGGGTGTTTGTTTGTTGGTGGTTTACGTCCTGGCAACATCTACGGTCATATCAGGACGGGTACCGACTTGTAACAGTGCATACTCATGGCCACTTTATAGTGCTGCCCCACTGGAAAATTAGGCTGCCGGCACCATGACCTGATATCCCATTCAGTCACATTATCCTGATGCTGAGCCAACCAGTCCTTGCCCTATCCTAATAATACTGAGCGCCTGGCTAGGAAGCGACAAGTATCAATTTTGAAGTCAATGGTCCGACTCGACCAGGGTTCGAACCTGTGGGTTCGAATCCCATGATCGGCCAAAACGGGAGACGGACGCTCGACTCATTCGGCCATCCCTTCTGGTTCAAGACATCAGTGGATAATTATTCAGCCGCGTTCCACTACTTCTTGCATTCTCCTAATAATTGAACATAACGCGAGACAGTAATCATATATAGTGGCATTTATTCTTTCTATTTTAGCTTGTTACAGTCAGGTTTGTGATGGTATTTTGTTTAGAGTTCGAGGATTTCAGGCACTTAACCCCATCGATCTATGTTATTAGTTGGGTGGGTGGGACGGCAAATCTGTGCTAAGGAAGCATGTCCAATCGGTTGAAAGTTCTGGTCGAAGTGTCTAGATTTGCTAACTGCGTCATAGCCGTTGCTTGGAATTTACAGTAGGTGGCACATCGATCGGCAGCCATTTGTTAGTTCAAAAGGACAATGTAGATGGCGCCAGTAGTTGCTTTGAAATCTACTGCGGATATACAGTCTCGCGCTCTCAATTACCCATGTTGCACAATGCAAAATGCCTGGCTAGGTAGCAACACATATACTATTTAATGTCATTGGTTTGATTTGATTTGTTAAAACCCCAAACATGTAGTAAGGTAACCTGTGGCCGAGTCGGTACAGCGTAGGCTTCCCGTGTGGAAGGTAGGGAGTTTGAATCCCAGACGAGTCAAACCAATGACTTATAAAATTGATATCTGTCACTACCGCACCTGGCGCGTGGTATTAAAGTTACATAGTCCAATGAAAGCATACAATATTCAAAAGCAAAACCCTTATCTAGATTTGAACCTGCACATCCAACTTAGATACTGGTGCAGTTATTAAGCATTTGGTGCTACATAGAAGGGTGTGTTAAGCCAATTTAATAGAACCCGTTACTGCTGAAGCCTATGGGATCGGACTTTTGGCAAGCACGCCAAAATAAATGTTCTATGTTTTAACTTCAAATATCTCCCAAATTAGTCATTTTAAAGCAAAGTTACTTCAATCTAATGTAAGGTAGATTATAGCGATCAACCTAATCTCAGAAAATGACAGAAACTCAGACCATCGGATTATGCAACTTTAATCGGATAGAGCACCGCGTCCGGTGTGTGAGTAAGTGAGGAATGTGAGCTGTCATGTGTGTGTGAGTGTGTGCAGATATGTGTGACTATGTGGTGTGTGAGTGAGTAGGTGTGTGAGTGTGTGAGTTTGTGTGAGCATGTATGTGTATGAGCAAGGAGCCACATATATATAGGCAGGTCGATAAGGGTAGGGTGGTGACATCTGGGAACCTAGGTGGTGTAATGGTTAGTGCTCTGGCCCGGAATGCACGAGATGTGGAATCGATTCCCACTCTGGCCGCAATATTTGCCATTTTCATCACCCCCATAACACTGGTTGCCGTAACCTAGATCCTGTACAAGCTATGTGTTGTATGGTTGTTGAACCTACCCTGTGTATGTATGTGTAAGTGCATTGCCTGTATGTATGCAATTGTAAGCATTAAATGACCGTTTAATGGACTTACAATTCCAGGGGGACAAGTGTAGTAGTCTGCACTGAGTTCTCAGGCAAGGAATGCAAGATACGTGAGGTCGATTCCTACTCTAATGGAATGACCCCCCAGCACAAAAATTATACATCAGCTATAGACGGGATCACGGTTCCGACTGCGCATGCGCTGAAAACGGCGTTGGCAGCAAAGCAAATGCGAATGGCCATTGAGTTTGTCGATATGCGTAGGGAAAAACTTCGATATTATTCAAAATGAATAGAAATACATAACAATTTGGCATAAAGATGTATGCACACATGCAATATAAATGATCTGATGAATATAGCTAAGACAAAACTAGCCATAGTTAAACATTTTGAGCTAAGAAACATACAATTCCACACAAAACAATCAGTGATATCCACATCACCATTATTAATTCTTGTTCTAAATAGTAAAGTGCCAAATGTGTCAACATACACTTGTTTCAGATAAATATATAATCAACATCTGATTAACCCTACTAATTTTCTAGTACTACATATGTCATTAACCATAGGAAATAAATAAAAACATTAATAAAATAAGTAAAACTGACTCTGGCTATGGCTCTAACACTAGTCTCAGTGCCCAGATTTGTCTAAATCTAAATGCACATGGCATAAGACGAGCACATTTCATAGCTGCACCCAGTGTATTAGCATGTGCTATGTGCTTCTCGTGGGTTTGTTTTGCTCTGACGCATCCCACAATGCACCACGCCGCTGGAACGGTGATGTAATCTATTGAGGAATTCCTACTCTAGGTGCAATATTTCCAATTTTCATCACCCCCTCCAGCCACAGACATACACTTTACAAGAGTCAACTGCATACAGCGGCCAGCTGCCGCTACACCATAGGGGGTAAGTGGTGTGTGACGTGTGTGATGTGTGTGACGTGTGTGACGTGTGTGACGTGTGTGACGCGTGTGACGCGTGATGTGTGTGGCGTGTGCGACGTATGTGACGTGTGTGACGTGCGTGACCACGTGTGACGTGTGTGACCGCGTGTGACGTGGGTAACGTGGGTGACGCGTGTGACGGGGGTGACGGGGGTGACGGGGGTGACGGGGGTGACGGGGGTGACGGGGGTGACGTGGGTGACGTGAGTGACGTGAGTGACGTGGGTGACGCGGGTGACGTAGGTGATGTGTGTGACGTTGTTCCGTGTGTTCCGTGTGTTCCGCATGAAATGTGTGTTCCTATGTTCTGTATGTTCTGTGTGAGACGAGTGATACGTGTATGATGTGTGTTCCGTGTGAGATCTATGAGACGTGTGTTCCTATGTTCAGTATGTTCCGTGTGAGACGTGTGAAACGAGTGAGACGTGGGATACGTGGGTGATGTGTATTCCGTGTGAGACGTGTATTCCGTGTGTGATGTGTGTGGGCGGCAGGGGAGTGGTCAGGGTACAGGTGCTCGATGTGAGGGGTGAGATGGGGCGGGCAGGGGGCGGGGAGGGGGCGTGCAGGAGGCGGGCAGGGCGTGGTGACCACCTTGCACCGTCACCATGGTGATAATGACTACGACGTGGCGATGACGGGTAGACGTCACGTACAGCTGTAATGACGTCAACTCCCGGCCCGTCCACCGTCTGGTTGCCACCGCCATCTTGCAGGCGGCGTCCTAATATTACCTTAGATGTTGCGAGGACGTAAACCTCCAACAACCAATCAATCTTGCAGGCGGCCCCACTGCCGCTGGTGGTACCCATCGGGGGATTTGTATGTTTGTTTGTTTATTGTTGTTTTACGTCCTAGCAACATCTAAGGTCATATCAGGACTGGTACCGACTTGTGACAGTGCGCACTCATGGCAACTTTATAGTGCTATCCTACTGGGAAACCAGGCCACCGGCACCATGACATGGTATCCCACTCAGTCACATTATCCTGACACTGAGCACACCAGTCCTTGCCCTGTGCTAATAATGTCAAGCACCTGGCTAGGAAGCGACAAGTATAAATTGTTAAGTCATTGGTTTGACTCGACCAGAGTTCGAACACACGACCCCATGATCTACTAGCACGGGAGACGGACGCTCTAACTCATTCGGCCATCCCGGCCATCCCAGGACAGTAGCAACTTGTGACAGTACACATTCCTGGCAACATTATCTACCAAAACTGGAGACGGACGCTCAACTCATTCGGCTATCCCATCTGGCATATACATCTATATGCATATATATATATATATATATATATATATATATATATATATATATACATATACATATATATATAATATGTCGTGGGGGGTGATGAAAATGGGAAATATTGTGCCTAGAGTGGGACTCGAACCCACATCTCTTTGCATTCCGGCCCAATGTGCTAACCATTACACAACCTAGGCTCCCTGATGTCACCACACTACCCAAGCCTACCTCTCTATGTGGCTCCTTGCCTGAGAGGTCAGTGCAGACCACTACAGTCATCCCCCTGGAATTGTAAGTCTTTTTTCATGCTTACAATTACATACATACAGGCAGTGCACTAACACATACACAGGGTAGGTTCAACAACTATACAGCGTGTACCTTGTACAGGATCCTGGTCACGGCACCAGTGTCATGGGTGTCATGAAAATGGGAAATATTGTGCCTAGAGCGGGACTCAAACCCACATCTCTTTGCAATCCGGGCCAGTGTGCTAACCATTACACAACCTAGCCACCCTGGTGTCACCACACTACCCATGCCTACCTGTCTATGCGGATCCTTGCCTGAGAGGTCAGTGCAGACTACTACATATATATACATATATACACCGCTGCCAGCCATTATATCTGTCTCCATCTCGATTAAAGCTGCATAGTCCAATGAAAGCATTGAATTTTCTATATAAAACCACTTACCTGATGATGACCTAGATTTGCTCCTATGTATCCTACTTAGATACTGGTGCGCCTCACTTTTTGTTGGTACATTAGTACATTGGTACAATGGTACATTGGTACATTAGTTGATTAATGTCAGCGTAGGGAGAACGTGAAAAACATCGAACTTCTCGGCGTAGTATGCAAATTTGAGCACAAGTTGAACGTGGATGCAGCGTAGTTGACGAAAGTGTAAAGTCGGTAAAGCGTAGTGATATCGTCATTCAACGAGAGAGGACAACGTAATTACGCTCACGGAACGTTATGAACGTTATTCCATCACCAGAACTACATTGCTTTACGTTACGTGACATTACATACGTCACGACACGGTGGCGAAACGCTGACCAACCATATGTTGGTACATCCAACCATATGTTGGATGTACGTTCGGCGTACGTTCTCCTGATGTTCTCCTGACGTTCTCATGATGTTCCCATTACGCCGCGTGGACGTTTCCACCAGCGTTAATGTGGGTCGACATAGTGGAATGTAGTAGAACGTAGTGAGCAGCATTTGACTAACTTCAGTTTAACGTCATTGACGTTCACCGAACGTGTACAGAACGTAAGCCAAACGTAAACATTAGCCTCCACTACGTTCAACTACGTCCACTAACGTGTATGTGACTGGGGCATTAGAGAGGGCGAGAGAGGATGAGAGAGTGAGAGGGAGAGATTGGTGAGACAGAGAGGGTGAGAGAGAGTAAAAGAACGAGTGCGAGAGATAAATTGTTATTCAATAAATCGCTTTACGTTGATTTATTGCAGATACGTTCCCATTGTAATAATACACAATGATTACATCACCAAATCAAGGATTGATGAAATGAAAGGAAAGCTCGGATTGATACTGCTTAAAGTTGCATTTCAAAATAAATGAAGGACCCAAATCGGGAAAGATGGCCTTCCTGCCCAATCACCTGATGTACCATACGCCACCCTTCCATTAACCCCACCCCAACCCCCAGCCCCACCCCGACACACACACACACCATGCACATTCAACAGTAATATTATGGCCCTGTCACACTACGACGTAACGACGTCAACGTAGGGAGAACGTGAAGAACGTTGAACTTCTCGGTGTAGTATGCAAATTTGGGCACAAGTTGAACGTGGATGCAGCGTAGTGAACGAGAGCGTAACGTCAGTAAAGCATAGTGATACCATCATTCAATGAGAGAGGACAACGTAATGACGCTGATGGAACGTTATGAACGTTCTTCCATCGCCAGAACTACGTTGCTTTACGTTACCTTACGTTACTTACGTCATTAAACGTTGGCGAAACGCTGAACGTACGTTCTCCTGACGTTCTGCTGACGTTCTCCTGATGTTCTCCTGACTTTCCCATTACGCCGCTTGGACGTTTCCACCGGCTTTAATGTGGGTCAACGAGTGGAACGTAGTGGAACGTAGTGGAACGTAGTGGAACGTAGTGAGGAACGTTTGACTAACGTCCGTTTAACGTCATTGACGTTCGCCGAACGTGTACAGAACGTACAGCGAACGTAAACCCTTACGTTTGCATCACATCGAAAGTTTTGAACAGGTTCAAAACATTGACGCGCGCCGACGCGAGCCACCGGTGGCTTCTACTGCGGAACCAGTAGAAGCCACACCTGTAGCAACCAGTCACACTCACACGGCACCATCCGTAACATGACGTAACTCGACGTCAGTCTAACGTCATTATGACATCATAATAACGTAACCCAACGTACGACAACGTAATGACCAAATGTGATCACGTCAGGCTTACGTTAGCTCGTTACGTCGTAGTGTGACAGGGGTATAACATAGTTCAACGTAGTTCAACGTAGTGCAACGTAGTGCAACGTAGTGCAACGTAGTGCAACGTAGTGCAACGTAGTGCAACGTAGTGCAACGTAGTGCAACGTAGTGCAATGTACTGGCATATGTACTTCTCCATGACGACAACGTGATAATGACGTGTGTGGGAGTAAGTTCCGATTTAAGCTTTGGACATGTTCAAAAGAGGTATGTTTGAGGAAGACGTAGCCTCTGTGATGATAACCTACTCTAGCATAATCTGGCGTACTCTAGCATACTCTAGCATATTCTAGCATACTCTACCATACTCTAGCATACTCTACCATACTCTAGCATACTTCTAGATGTACTGTAGCATACCATAGCATACTCTAGCATACCCTAGGGTACTTTGACCCACACAAAACATTGGCCGTTCTGCTGTGGTCACATAGCCGACAGTGGACAAAATTGAAAGTCATTGAACGTAGTAGAAGGTAACGTAGTTGGATGTACCGGGATCCATACTGTAATGTACCGGGATCCATACCATAACATATTTATCCGTACTATTAGGTGGGTGATCCACCAAAACCTGCCATACCTTAACGTAGTTTAACGTAGTGATAGCACGTTTCACCCATCTTAAACTATCTACGAATCACTAGGTCCACTAACTTGTATATGACCAGGGCTTAAGGGTGTTGCAATGTGAGTCGCTATGCTTAGCACAAAAGTGGACCGGACGCGGTGGCCGAATCGCTACAGCGCAGACTTCCCGTGCGGAAGGTCGGGAGTTCAATTCCCAGTTGAGTCTAACAAATGAAATATAAAATTGATACATGTCACTGCCTAGCTTGGCGTTCGGCATTAATAGGACTGGTTAGCAGAGTATCACTATCAGGATAATGTGACTGTGTGGGATATCAGATCATGGTGCTGGCAGCCTGGTCTCCCAGTGGGGCAGCAATATGAAGTCGCCATGAGTGCACCTGTCAGTGTCACAAGTCAGTACCCGTCCCCTGATATGACCATAGATGTTGCTCGGACGTAAAACTCCCACAACCAATAAAACAGGATATATATGTACATATACATATATGGAGGATATGTATATATATATACATATATATATATATACATATATATATATATATATATATATATATGGAGGATGGGGTGAGGGCTTAAGACAGCAGGCTCAATCTGGTTCAACAGGAGAGTGACTGGGACAACACACACAGGGCTGATGGAAAGGGACTAGCACCCCGCCCCCCACTGAACCCCCACCCCACCCCACAACCACTACGCCCACACCCACCACCACCCCAAAACCACCACCCTACAACCACCACCACCCCACAACCACTACCATCCCACAACCCCCATCCCCAACCACCACCACCCCACAACCACCACCCCCATCCCACAACCACCACCCTCAACCACCATCACCACCACCCACAACCTCCACCACCACCCCCACAACTACAACCCTAAACCACGACCACCCTCACCCACCACCACGACCACCCCCACAACCCCCACCCCAACTTCCAACCCCAACACCCCACCCCACCACCACCCTCACCCCACAACGACCACCCCACCCCCACAATCCCCACGCACAGACAACACCACACACATCCACACACACACTCACACTCACACTCACACACACACTCACACACACTCACACTCACACACAGTGTATCCCAATGCCAACTGAAGACCATCCTTCGATACACACAGCAGGCACTTATAGATAGTGCGGAGTCAGAACCCGGTGTGGACCGTCTGAATGCACCCCTCCCTCCCGCCACCTCCCCTAAATCCCCCACCCGGCGTCATATTTGTTGTTCGGCAATGACTTAGTGATGTGTCCTACCCGCCCGTGGATTTTCACCACGGCCCGCACCCCCTCCGAGAGATCCCGCGATAACACGCATCGCAGTCCTGGCACACCTGCAGGCTCGGAGTGAGTGAGTTGACCCTCGCCGACTGATGTTTGCACTTAATCCGTAAGCACTCACACTAAGAATGTTTTGTAAAGTTGAGAATACTCTCATCAAACACAAATGGATGGTGCGGAGGGTGGCGTGTGACTGCGAACACTGTACATCCGGTGGGAGGTGAGACTGGTTCTCCGCCAGGGGGACTGTCTTTACAGATTCTATATACCGTATACCTTCGAACAAGCGCCCTGGTCACAATAGGGGGGGAAAAACCTCTTTGAATTGCCCAACCTTGGGACCGATTTTAAGTGGTCCATTTAGGGAGGTGATCGGTTAATGGAGGTAGAATATGGTTACAATGGTATTGTTGGGACCAAAATAAAGCGATCGATATTGGGGAGTGGTCGATCTGTGGAGGTGGATGGTTATGGAGGTTTTACTGTACAATCATTCATATAGATAGATGTTCAGTTAAAGCTTCGTAATCAGATGAAAAATAAATCAAATATTTGAAACCAAAAGATCGACCTAGATTTGATGTGACATATCTTAGTTACGGGTTCACTCATTAAACAATTATTGTAGCTTGGTGCATCTGTTGTATGACCGTCCTGATATTACCTTATATGTTGCTAGGACGTAAAACAACCAACTGTGCTATGCTCCTATATTTGTAAAATGGTAAGTCAGTGTACACAACACTTTTTATTTCGCAGGTTTTTACTTTATAATATATATAAAGTTAACCCTTTAAGGTAAAAGTTACTTTGACCTCAAGTAAAATAGATCAGAATGATCAACTTGATATATTTATCTAAATGAACACATGGCAAAAGTGAAAAGCATCGATGTATGCAGCTTTATGTGAAAATAGCAAGTAAGCATCCCTTTCACTTCACAAATGCTTCCATTAAGTCTTCATTCCCTTCAAATAGCGTCAACTTAATGAGTTAGAGCGTCCTTCTCCCGTGTTGGTAGATCGTCGGATCATGGGTTCGAATTCTGGTCAAGTCAAACCAATGACTTAAAAATTGATACTTGTCGCTTCCTAGCCAGATGCTCGTCATTATTAGGATAGGGCAAGGAACAGTGGAATGAGGAAGACCAGTCGTCTGCGACTGAAATTTCCCCTGCTTAGACAACTAATGTACCCACACCAACAACAACTTCCAAGACAACCCCTCCCCCCCCCCGCCCATGAAGTACCACTTCTATTCAAAATTGCAAATCACTCAAGTACCATCGATGTATAATATATCTGAATTGTGTCTGATTTCTGGTAGAGGAGACATTGACGGGTACCGTTCCACCTCCATCCTGCAGGACTGTCTCCTCCCAGGCCTCCGCCCGCCAATCACAACTCTCCAGTGAGGCGCCACCTACCACCTCCTCCCAGAACTCCCCGCATGGCTGCTGCCGACACCAGCAACTCTCCACCAGCAGCCGAGTGAAAAAAACTTAAAAAATAACCATAAATAAAATGCGTCTCTCAAATAAATAAATCCAATCAAATAACTCCCACGAGTGGTGTTCTCTGTGGCCGAGTGGTTAGAGTGTCTGACTTTTTCTAGGTCGGATGCCTGATCTAAGGGTCGGTGGTTTGCCCCCCCCCCTGACCTATGCCAATCTGGATTTCCACCACTGTGTATAACTTACAGCGTCATCAAAGGTCGGTTGCTCTTATACCATGTCTATGTGGTGTGGGAGGTTAAAGATCCCTTGGGTCGGTAAAAGTGTAGGCCTGGGCTTTCTATCAACAAACTGGCCACAGCAGGAGCGTCCGCATCATGGCCCTGGGAATCAGGTATCTGATTGCAAATCCTGCTACCACCATCCACCAGCACGTCCCACAAATAAAGATCATACCTCTGCTCAAAAATCCCTTGAGATAACTGGTGGAAGGACACGATGAAGAAGAACTCCCACGAAATAGCAGGTCCTGGAAACACGCACTAGGAAGAAAAGAGCAGTAAGGTCACTACTTGCACACGCGGCAATCTTTTATCAATGCACCAGCAGTTAGTAAAAATAGATCCTCACTGTCCTCAGTCATGGGTGGAATACATGCTAATTGGCCAGCCAGCTGATAAGGTGATCACGTGACCAGCAGCTGAGAGAAGGACTGACTAATAAGTAATAAAAGGCAGTTGCAGTCATTATCATCATCATGCTGTCGGTCATGATGTGACAAAGACTGCTTTCATTACTTGACTGCCACTCTCCATTTATCTCTCTGCTGTGAGATTGATGTCCATGAGTCGGTCTTAATGTCTCTGAACCGGAGACGAGGGCGCCCTCTCTTTCTGTAACCAGAAGACAGTTGAGAGTAGAGGATCTGCTTTGGTAGCCTGTTTGATGACATCCTGGTGTCCAGTCCACTGGAGGTTCTTTTTGATCAGAATATCTTCCACAGAGGGCAGCCCCGTCCGTTCGAGTATTTCCTTAGTACAGCGTCTGTTTTTATGAACCATGGTGCGGAATTTACTCCCGGCTTTACGGTATCCTCCTCACCAACCCACCACCCACCACCACCCTCAACATAACACCCCCACCACCAGCCCCCACCCACCACCACCCACCTTCCAGCAGCCCCCACCCACCACCACCCTCAACATAACACCCCCACTACCAACCCCCACCACCACCGACCCCATAAACCCCATCTCACACACCTGATAACACACACTACACTCGCCGACACACCTGCAGGCTTGCAGTGAGTGAGTTGACCCTCGCCGACTGATGTCTACACTTAATCCATAAGTCCTCACACTAAGAATGTTTTGTAAAGTTGAGAATTCCTTCATCAAACACAAATAGATGGATAACGCATTCAGGTCGGTTTGGCGGTGACTGGGTTGCACTGGACTATTTCATTGAAGTATCTCTAACTATACTCTACATCTATAATATTGAATTATACATTAAAACGATGACATCAAAATGTATTCTTGGTGCTTGCTAGCCAGGCACTCGGCATTATTAGGATAGGGCAAGGATTAGTTAGCTCAGTGTCAGTATAATGTGACTGAGTGGGATATCAGGTGAAGGTGCTGGCGGCGTGGTCTCCCAGTGAGGCAGCACTATAAAGTAGCCATCAGGACTATTTCATTGAAGTATCTCTAACTATATAACTGTAATATTGAATTACAGTAAAACCTTCCTAACCGACTACCTCCGCAGATCGACCACTCCCCTATATCGATCGCTTTATTTGGGTCCCAACAATACCATTGTAACCATATTCTAATTCCCTATACCGACCACCTCCCTATATGGACCACTTAAAATCGGTCCCAAGGCCGGTCGATTTAGAGAGGTTTTACTGTATACATAATATAAATAATATATGAAATATATGTATTATATAAAATACACATATGTAACACATATAATAAATAATGCATATAATACTACATGTACAATATATATAATACATAAACTGTGTTTGTTTGTTGTTGTTTTACGTCCTAGCAACCTCTAAGGTCATATCAGGACGGGCATAAATTGTGTAATGCATGGTATGCTGATGAAGAGGGCGGCCTAAGTGGTAAGAGCGCTGGTTGGGTTCGAACCCCAGCCGAGTCAAATCGAGGATTACAAAAATTAATGTTACCAGACTCAGGCTCCCCGTGCTGAATGGCTGGAGTTCCATTCCCGGCCGAGTCAAATCGATCACTTACAAAATTGATACTTGTTACGCAGCCTGCGTCTGGGCAATCCTGCACTCTACCGATAGACTAGATCACCATTCCAGCCACGCGGTGCATTGTGGGATGCGTGGAAGATAAACAAACCCCCGAGAAGCACATGGCCAATGCTAAGACACTGGGTGCAGCTATGAAATGTGCTAGTTTCAGCTCATCTCAGCTCTTGTATAGAATACATAGAATACCAACTAAAAAAGTATATATAATAAATTAAGATGTTTAATCTAGCATTGCATTTAGATTAATCTAATCAGCACATCTTATACCATCTGCATTTAGATTGAGACAAATCTGGGCACTCAGACTAGTGTTAGAGCCATAGCCAGAGTCAGTTTTACTCATTTTATTCATTTATTTATTTATATCCTATGGTTAATAACATGTGTTGGGCTAAGAAATGGGTAGGGTTAGTCAGACATTGGTTATATATTTCTTTGAAACAAGTTTTTGTTGACATATTTTACATTTTAATATTTAGAACAAGAATTACTCAAAGGTGATCTAAACATCAGCCTGTAAAGTGGGTATACTTTGGTAGTTGTTATTTCTTTCACTCTTTTTGAGGGGGGGGGGGGATTTCAGACAGGGAGAGGGAAGGGAGTGGTTTGGGACTATGTATTTATTTCGGTTTTCAACTTCTATGGTCTATCCAGGTAGGTTTATTAAAGCATGTCTATGTTGGGTACTCAACCTTTAATATAGATTTAAATTGCATGTAGGTTGTTGCATTCCTAGTTTTGGCAGAGAGTTTGTTCAAGAGTAGGCTTCCCTGATAAATAGGTGCTCTTTTGAGTTTGTTAGTCCTTCGATAGGGAATTTTCAAGAGGTTGCCATCTGCTGCCGTAGTATGGGGAATACTTGTGGGGTATATATTATGGCTTTTTTTTTGTTTTTTTTTTGGTAAAGTATTTATTCATCTGAACATGACATTTGTCAGCGCCGGGGCACTGGTCTTCCGGCCATCTTACTATTAGAATAAGTTTGATCAGTGCTGTATTAGTTACAGCACCAATCCTGTAGAATTAAGGGAGTGGCTCCTGCTGTATAATGTACAGCTTGGGTTCTATTTTATATGATATCTTTGATATCAATTACCTAACCATACTCTCTCATCCAGCATACCAGACTGGATGGCCAAATGAGTTGAGCGTCTGTATCCCGTTTTGGTAGATCGAGGAATTCGCACCCATGGGTTCGAACCCTGGTCGAGTCAAACTGATGACTTAAAAATGTATACTTGGTGTTTGCTAGCCAGGCGCTCGCCATTATTAGGATAGGACAAGGACTGGTTGATTAAGTGTCAGGAAACCTGAAGCGGAGAGACATTAAGACCGACTCATGGACGCAACTCTCACAGCAGAGAGCTAAATGGAGAGCGGCAGTCAAGTAATGAAAGCAGTCTTTGTCGCATCATGACCGACAGCATGATGATGATGATGAATGTAACTGAGAGCGATGTCAGGTCATGTTGTCGGCAGCCTGGTCTCCCAATGGGACATCACTATAAAGTCGCTATGAGTGTGCACTGTTACAAGTCGGTACCCGTCATGATATTACCTTGGATATTGACAGGAAGTAAACTTCCAATAAACAATAATTGCAGAGTATATATAATACTATATAATCCAAGATACTTCAATCTAAGCTGAAGTAGATTATAACTATCCACCTTCTAAGAAAGTATGGGAGAAACTCAAAACCATAACCAGTCGGTGTTCATGGGTAATAAATACTACATGGGGGGGGGGGCAGTATTGTTTGTTTGTCTGTTGTTGTTTTACGTCCTAACAACATCTAAGGTCATATCAGGACAGGTACCGACTTGTGACAGTGCACACTCATGGTGACTTTATAGTGGTGCCCCACTTGGAAATCAGGCCCCCGGCACCATGCCCCAATATCCCACCCAGTCACATTGTCCTGACACTGAGCAAACCAGTCCTTGCCCTATCCTATTAATGGCGAGTGCTAGGCTAGGAAGCGAAAAGTATCAATTGTAAAGTCATTGGTTTGACTTGACCAGGAACCAAACTCCCGACCGCCCGCACGCGAGGGCCGCGCTCTACCGATTAGGCCACTGCTCCTGGTAGGGGCGCAGGAACTCGGCTTCAACTACCCAGTATGTGGCTATAGGTGATACTGCACAGAGAAGGTAAAACTCGGTTGAAACTAAAGGCTGCATTCCATATACGCGTATGCGTAATTCGAATGCGAATGCGAATGCGACAAAAAATCGAAACGCCTTGAAACCTATGAGCTACATTCCATATACGCGTAATGTGTAATGCGAATGCAAATGCGAATAAAATCCATTATCCCGATCGCTCCATGTAGCGATCGGTGCGTAATGCGTAATGCGTAAAGGTGCTGCAAATAGAAAAGCATCAGTCGCATTTGTCCATTGATATAAGGCTGGAGGAGGCGACTGATAATTACGGACAGCCATGTAGGTTTATGCGGCGGACCTGTTAGGAAGCAGTCTTTATATTTGGGACGGTCCTAACATCCCTCCAAGCAAGCTAAACTGAGCCATGTTTGGACCATCCCATTCTCTATGTGTGTGTATCTGTGTCTCTGTTTGTGTGTCTCTGTCACTTGCTATCCGGACCGCACTTCGTCCACACCTCTCTCTATCACCTCTCTGCCGGCCCAGCACCTCCTTGATATGTCTGAAAAGAGTTCCAGGAGGGAGTGCCCGCCGGCATTTTCACTTTCTATTCTTACTCTCCGTGTCTATGGCTCGCTGGATGGTCACCGTAGGGCAAATAGACATGGTCCTTTGACTCAACTCTCCTCATTTCTCTTTCCTAGATCTGCCCATTCGATTTCTCCCAGGCACACTTCTTCCCCTGACCAGGGTTGTTGTGTCCTTGGGTGGGGCCCTTGACCTATTACGATATCTCTGTCTGGTTCTTGTTGCTGGAACGACCGCTGCTCCCACCTTTGCCCGCCTTCCTCAAACCCCTGCTGACCGGATTCAAGTGCTACACTACACTACACACACCTACAGTTCTACTACATACCGGCACGGAGAGATCCCTGCCACCCGGCGCCCCGTCGTCACTACGTCGTGAAGGATGTCCCCAGCCTTCACAACACTCCCTCTATGAAGACAAGTCTTCAACCAAAGATTGGGCCGATTTATCGGAGCCTCTCTACCCAATGTTGCAGTTCTGCAACCTGTAACCGTCGTAAGGTTACGAACACCCCCATTTGATTTGATTGTGTGTCTCTGTGTCTGTGTGTGTGTCTGTGTGTGTGTGTCTGTGTGTGTGTCTGTGTGTGTGGGTCTGTGTGTGTGTGTCTCTGTGTTGTGTCTCTGTGTCTCTGTATGTGTCTCTGTGTGTGTATCTGTGTGTGTCTGTGTGTGTGTCTCTGTGTGTGTGTCTCTGTGTGTGTGTCTCTGTGTTGTGTCTCTGTGTCTGCGAACAGAAAAGCATCAGTATCATTTGTCCATTGATATAAGGCTGGAAGAGGCGACTGATAATTACGGACAGCCATGTAGGTTTATGCGGCGGACCTGTTAGGAAGCAGTCTTCATATTTGGGACGGTCCTAACATCCCTCCAAGCAAGCTAAACTGAGCCATGTTTGGACCGTCCCATTCTGTGTGTGTGTGTCTCTGTGTGTGTATCTGTGTCTCTGTGTGTGTGTCTGTGTGTGTGTCTGTGTGTGTGTGTGTCTCTGTGTGTGTGTCTCTGTGTGTGTCTCTGTGTTGTGTCTCTGTGTCTCTGTGTGTGTATCTGTGTGTGTCTCTGTGTGTGTGTGCCTCTGTGTGTGTGTCTCTGTGTTGTGTCTCTGTGTCTGCGAACAGAAAAGCATCAGTTGCATTTGTCCATTGATATAAGGCTGGAGGAGGCGACTAATAATTACGGACAGCGTGTAGGTTTAGGCGGCGGACCTGTTAACGCAATACGCATTACGCATATATGGAATGCTGGCATTCGCATCACGCATAACGCGTAACGCATAACGCATTACGCATTACGCGTATATGGAATCCTAGCTTAAATATGAATACCATAAGGTGCCACACCGGGCACTATATAGCCTATAAAGGCTCTGTCACACATCACCGGACTGGGGAAACGGTAAGAAGCCGAACGAAGTCCATTGATATCCGGCAAAGTCCAGTTTGTGTCTGTTGCATATCCATTGCATATCCGTTGATATCCATTGATATCCGGCCTGATCCGTTACAAGTTTTGAACATGCATAAAACGTGGAATGGATGCCACTGGATTGATGTCTATGGTTCTTGGTCGGTTTGAGTTTGTTTAGTCCACTTATCGTCTGTTGGCTATCCGTTCATGTCTGTTTAATATCCGTTTCATGTCCGTTTCATGTCCGTTTCATGTCTGTTTCATGTCCGTTTCATGTCCATTTCATGTCCGTTTCATGTCCGTTTCATGTCCGTTTCATGTCCGTTTCATGTCCGTTTCATGTCCGTTCATCCGGCGTCCTTTGACCCGATATCCCACCATTTTGACACATTTTAATACATTTTGATACTTATCATGCCCGAACACCACCGGACTAGAAAACTCTATCCGTTGCTCAATCTGGCATAGTGTGATAGGCACTTAAGACACAGTATATCACACTTCCGGTTGGCGTATACTACTGGAACTGGGCAGTGGGTGCAGACTGTATTATACACTCATTCCACGGAGGACCGATCGGGGACACTACCAACAAACTATTATGCCATCACCGCCACCTAGCGGGGTCTAAGCAAACAAGGTAGTGTCACTTTCTGCCGCTAGGTGACGCACTGACGACACTATGCGTGGGTGGGCTGATTGTGTCTGATGGAGACTGGAATGGTGCATCTTCCTAACCATTAACTCCAACTGTGTACATATATTTATACTTATATATGTACACTGCTGGAGTTATATATATAATATATGTGCAATGAGCATAGTAAGGAGGTAGCAATATACATAATAATAATGATGATAATAACAATCATAATAATTATAATAATTCACTTCCGTGCCTTTATACTCGCATAACGCGCTAAACATCATATATATATGAGACTGTCTCAAAAGGTGCTAAGCAATATGGGACAAAACGTTGTCCATTGTAACGATCAACATATTATCTGCTTATGCATTTGCTCAGGATAAACCGATTTGTTTTTTACATGGTGTTTCATAATCCCAATAGAATACATATTGATTTGAAGCAAATGTCCTTGTGTTTTCAGTGTAACCGTTTCTGTGCTGTTTTGTGTCAATCGTTACAAAGGACAACAACAAAAAGAGTTATCACCTTTTGAGACAGGCTCATATATATATATATATATATATATATATATATATATAATACTGACAGAAGCAGGAGCCAACTCATATGACAGTAGGATAGTAGGTAATAACTAATATACAGAAGAGAACTGATAAGTGGTAGTGTCCTTCTTTATATTCCCATAATAAATTAGAGCACACATACATACTTATATGATGCATTTATAACGCATTATACGAGTATTATGTGAGGCACAGAAGGGAATTATTTGTTATTATATATTTTATTATTCTGTACTGTACCTCCTTGACTCCACCTATGTGACTGGTGGCGCCACCACTGGGCTTCCCCATCACTATTGGTCGCGCCACACTGTCAGTCGCACCAGAGGATATATAATATTTAAATGTGATGAATGAGACTCGGACAGAATCAAACTGCGTTTTCAGTATCAAACCTACCATAGCTTCATTTAATTGTTTCTTCGATGCCAGGATACCTGCTATATCAGACCAACATTGGTCCTCATGCAGAGTTGTCCGTTGAAGAGAGGTACTACTGATAAAACTTCAACTATTTGAGTAGAGTGGGATCTGTGCAAACAAATACAATAAAACCTCTCTAAATCGAGCGACCATGGTACATACTTTAAATGGTTCATTTAGGGAGGAGGTTGGTTTAGAGAGCTTGTTTTAATCATTACAATGGTATTGTTTGGGACCCAAATAAAGCAATCGATATAGGGGAGTGGGTGATCTGTGGAGGTGGTTGGCTAGAGAGGTTTTACTGTATACTGCTGTCACCATTCTGGAAGGGACCATGTACTTTATAGGCATTGTTGCAGTTTTTGCCCCCGCTTAAAGCTCATGCGAAACTTATAAATAGAAGCAAACAGAATGATATTGACCCATTTTAGCACAGCAGACGTTTTCAGCACAAATATGTCTGTTCCAAGTTACTGCCCGTTGGTTCCTGGGGAACAACAACTGCCAGATGGTGCAGATATGTAGGTTGAATGTCACTCCCAGTATTAATCGTATCCTTTAAACTCACTTTAACGATGCAGTGTTGACTCAAGGCCTAAGTCTGTATTTCGGCCTAAGTCTGTATCTCTCCCTCTCCTTCTAACTATTCTCTAATCTCTACTCTCTACTCTCTACTATATTCTCTCTACTCTCTACTCTCTACTCTCTAGTCTCTACTCTCTACCATCTACCCTCTACCCTCTCCCCGCTCCATTCCTAACCGTCTCCCTCCTACCCCTCACCCTTCTCACGCCTCCCCCCCCCCTTCTACCCCCTCTCCCGCTCCTCATCTCTCCCTCTCCTTCTAGCTATTCTCTACTCTCTACTCTCTACTGTATTCTCTCTACTCTCTACTCTCTACTCTCTACCCTCTCCCCGCTCCATTCCTAGCCGTCTCCCTCCTACACCTCACCCTTCTCACGCCTTTCCCCCTCTCACTCTATCCACCTTTCCTCTCTCTCACTCTCTACCCTCCCTCTCCCCCTGTTCCACCTCTCCCCTTGACCCCCTTTCCCATTCCCCTCTCCCCTCCTCTCCCCTCCTCTCCCCTCCTCTCCCCTCTCTCTCCCTCTCCTCTCACCCTCCTCTCCCCTCCTCTGCCCTCCTCTGCCCTCCTCTGCCCTCCTCTGCCTCCTCTCCCCTCCCTCTCCCCTCCCCTCCTCTCCTCTTCCTCCCCTCTCCATCCCTCCCCTGCTCTGCCCTCCTCTGCCCTCCTCTCCTCTGCCCTCCCCTCCTCTGCCCTCCCCTCCTCTCCCCCATCCCTCCCCTCCCCTCCCTCCCCCTCCCCTCCTCTCCCCTCCCCTCGCTCCCCTCCCCTCCCCTTCCCCTCTCTCTCCTCTCCTCTGCTCTCCTCACTCTCCCCATCCCTCCCCTCCTCTCCTCTCCCCTCCTCTCCTCTCCTCTCCCATCCTCTCCTCCCATCCTCTCCCTTCTCCTCTCCCTCCTCCCCCTCCCTTACCCCCCTCCTCTCCCCACTTCCCCAACTTTCCCTCCTCTCCCGTCCTCTCCCCTCCTCTCCCCCTCCTCTCCCTTCCTCTCCTCCCCCTCCTCTCCCCTCCTCTCCCCTACTTTTTCCCCTCCTCTCACACGTCCTCTCCCCACCCTCCCTCCCCTCCTCTCCCCTCCCCCTCTGACTCCTCTCCCTCCACCCAACCCTCCACCCCACTACCAAGTCCCGATGAGCAAACATCAAAACGCCAGAAAGCTATGGTATATACTTACAATGTGTCTTAGTTATGGGGGGGGGGGGGGGGGTGTTCGTGACCGGGCGGTCACTGGCTGCAGGACTGCAGCATTGTTTAAACGGCGCCGTTAAAAAGGCCAGTTTTTGGTATTTTTTTTGTTTTTCTCTCCTTCTTCTCTTTCAGCTGTATAATGTGTCATCTCCAAAGCCTTTATAAGGGGGGTGGGGGCATTCGCCAGTGGTCGGGTGGCTAGATCGGTTGGTTGTTGGAGTTTTACACCCTGGCAACATCTAAGGTCATATCAAGACGTGTACCGACTTGTGACACAGTGTGCTCTCATGTCGAATTCATAGTGTGGCCCTACTGGGAGACCAGGCTGCCAGTACAATAACCTAATATCTCACTGAGTCACATTATCCTGACACCAATTATATATAATAAGTATGCCTTCAGGTGAACAAAAGATATCCCACAATCGAATTACACAAAAAATGCAATGCAACACTACTAACAAGTAGAAGGGAAACGCACCTCAAAATACTGGCGCACCATTACACCACAAAACCAGGGTACACAGCAACCCCCCGTAGGGACACCAGGCAAATGGCAGCCCCAGTGCTACTGACAGCAATAAGTAACACCAAAATTTATGAGAGAAGTGTATTTGCCATGGCGGCACATGCCTGGAATAATCAACCCACACAACAACGGGCAATCAAAAGCATGGACCACTATAAAAGGTCCTTAAAGAAAACATAATACACAACCACCCACTGAAGAAACAATATCTCACCTGATCTTGGGGGCAGTCACTGCTTGCTGTGTTCTGGCACAAAAAGCAAAAGACCGGCCAGAAAAGATGGTAGATATCACAAATACGGAAACTAGCCCTACTAAGTACTAAGGAATTCGAAATGACTATCACCATAGGGCGCAGTCCGTCTGTGTATGTGTATTGGCACAAACCAAATCAGAACCAGGCAGGCCACGGTCATGCATCCGAATCACCCTGAAATACAAAATGGCTAACCATACAACACAGCCATCCCACCTAGTCGCAGTCCTGAAGGGTCCAGGGGAGTTCTGGCACACTGGTGTACTATCTAAGGACAGGGCATGGGTGAAAGGATGCTGTAACAAACCACAATGGGATGGGATCCTCTCCCACAGGCCTGTATGTCATCTGCGTAGATGTACATAGTAGGCTAAGTTATCATATACAGGTTAGGAAAAAACTTGAAAATTTAAAAAAAACTAATATAGAAACTACTAACACCCAAAACCGCAAAGGTTGGCCCGAGAAAGATCAGGTAAAGACTCCTGAGTGCGGGACCAGACCAATCCAGTACCACAGCTGTCCAGCGTTGAAAACAAGCACCCTCACGGGAGCTTATACGTTATGGGCAGAATAAAAAACTTGTCACAAAAAAAAAAAAAAAAATGCTCAGCGCCAGGCCAAGAAGCACCAAGTATCAAATTTGTAAGTCATTGGTTTGATTCGACCGGGAATTGAACTCCCGACCTTCCGCACGGCAGGCATGCGATCCACCGATTCGGCCACGGCGTTCGGTCGGGTGGTTAGAAGGGTGTAGGGGAGGTGTCGGGGGAGTATGTCAGGATGTGGCCAGGAAAAACAGATATGCGTCATAACCTGCCCATGGCATCTCTTGTTGAAAAGTTGCAACTACTTCACCAAACTTTGCTCTACACGGCCATGTTTGATAGTAGTTGGTAAACTTAAAGCTGCATAATTTGATGAAGAAATCAACTTTCCAAAACCAAGACACTTACCTAGATTTGATTCTACATATCCAATTTAGATACTGTTGTACTTATTAAAGCTACATAATCCGATGAAGCATCACATTTTCAAAATCAAAACAATTATCTAGATTTGATTCTACATATCTACCTTAGATACTGATGCACTTATTAAGTATGTATTGCCACATAGAAGGGAACACTGAGTCAATTTAATAGAGCCTGTTACTGCAGAAGCGTATGGTATCAGAGTTTTGGCGTGCTTGCCAAAATTATTTTCCCATGTTTGAATTTCAAATATCTCAAAAGGTAGCCATTTCAATTAAAAGTTACTTCAAACTAAAGTAAGGTAGATTATAATGATCAATTTAATATATTTATCTCAGAAAAATGCCAGAAACTCAAAACCATCGGACTATGCAACTTTAAGCATGTGTTGCTGCATAGAAGAGTATACTAAAAACATTTAATAGAAGTTACAAACTGTTACTGCTGAAGCCTATGATGTTCAAATTTTGATGTATTTGCCAAAAATCACTTGGAATATATCGAACATTTTTATTTTTATTTTTATTTTTTTGGTGATGGGTGTATTTATGCTGCCCATAATGGTTAAGTCTAATCACTTGTTTTCGCCGCTAGACAGTAATAGTCTTGTGACTCCCCTTCTTTTTTATCACTTTCAGTTGTTGCGTAGCTAACTGCTGCATGCATTTTTTCTCTGTTTGTAAGCATTCTCCCACATCCCCCAAACCTCTGTGAGATTGTTCGTTCTACAATTGGATAATTGTTTGGTTACCAATAGTTAATTTCTCTGAATGTCTTCAGCTTGCTGTGTTTGTGGTCATTAGGTTTTGATTTTAAGTTTAAAGTTTACCTCTTGTAAAGTTGTATGTATCATACATTAGCAAGTTAAAATTAAAGTTAGTTCAAAGTAAAGTAAGGTAGATTATAATGATCAACCTAATGTAGTTATCTCAGAAAATGATTACAGGTTACGTGGCAGAAGGTGGGGCGCATACAGAATACATACATACCATCGTACACAAAGTGGTATTTATTTAATTAAAATATCTGCTAGGTGGATTTTATTGCAACCTACTCAAATCGAATTCATTTCAATTCAATTCATCAAAAGTAATGAATGAAATCAAATATAATTAATGAAATTAAGTTGAAAACCAAACGAAATTAGGATGAAATTAAGATGGAATTAAAATTTAATTAAAGTTAAATTAAACATGAATTAAACATGAAGTCAATTGAAATTTAATTGAAAGTAGATTGCCTTCAATTGAAATTAAATTAAATTAAAAGTAATTTAAAGTTAAATTGAAATTAAATTAAATTAAAATTTATTTGAAATTTACTTGAAGTTTTATTGAAGTTTTATTGAAATTAAAGTCAAATTGATGGTAAAATTAAGTCAAATTAAAGTAAAATTAACGTAAAATTAAAGTAAAATTAAAGTAAAATTAAAGTAAAATTAAAGTAAAATTAAAGTAAAAATTAAAGCAAACTTAAATTACCATTAAATTAAATCAAATTAAATGCCTATATTCACTCAGCTCCTTTTTGTAGGCGTTGATCGCCGCCTGAGGCCAGGCACAGAAGGCGGCCCTTGTCTGACAATGAACATCACAAAGTCGGTGGTGTCAGACGCCACGGCAAATCTGTCCCATTCAACCCGGGCGGGCCTGAGAGGGGCGGATTTGGTGCGGGAGGTGGGGGGCTGGGGGTGGAGGGGCCCGGGCGGGGGAGGGAGGGGGTTGAGCGCTGGGAGTGGGGGGGGGGGGGGGGGTAAGCAACATCAGACACAAGAGGCCGACCGACACCTCGGCCATCGGCTCTTCTACAGCATCGTGATATCAGAAGCACCTCTCAACTCACAACTGCCTCGTCAGGGCACAGCCCGAAGGTCTCCCCACCATCCACACCCACACCTATATCACTCCACACCCACACCCACACTCACACCCACACCCACACCTCACCTATACCCACACCCATACCCACACACCTCACTTAATCACTCTATCACACACATCCCCCTCCCCTCCTCCCCTCCTTCCCCCCTTCCCCCCTCCCCTCCTCCCCTCCGCCCCCTCCCCTCCCCCCATCACCTCCTTCCCTCCTCCCTTCCTCCCCTCCCCCTCCCCTCCTCCCTTCCTCCCCCTCCCTCCTCCCCTCCCCCCTCTCCCCTCCTCCCCTCCTCACCCTCCCCTCCTCCCCTCCTCCCCCTCCCCTCCTCTCCTCCTCCCCTCCTCCCTCTCCTTCCTCTTCCTGAGAGGAAACCCCTTACTTTTGTGAACTTAGCTCTCTCATACATACTGGACCGGATTCTAGCACATCTATGCCATAGCGAACGACACGCTGGATACTTCAATCCTCATGGGCCTTCCCCAGTTTATTCCATGTAGGTCAGAATATAAGTGCCCTACCACTGCTCAGCTGGGTAACAAGCAACAACCCCAAGTAGGTCGGCTGCTAGCGATAGGAGAATCGGTCCACCATAGGCACTGCCCCTGTTAATGTGTGGGCCACCTGCCGATCATTGTAACGGGTAATGGTGGCAGCATAGTCGAGACCACCACCATGTGGTAGTGGGGGAGCTCATTACCGACTACTACACTACTCATTGTAGGCGACCGCAACTCATGATGGAAAAGTGCGCTTCTTAGATGGGTGCGCGTGCATCCGGAAGTTGACTTCCGCCGTCGACCTACTTACTCTCCTGCACCTGCAGTGGTCAGCTGCTTCAGATTGCCTCCGAGAATGGATACCCCGATTGCGCCCGGCCCGCCCCGCCCCGTCCCGTCCCGCCCCGCCCCGCCCCGCCCCGCCCCGCCCCGCCCCCCCCGCCCCGCCCCGCCCCGCCCGCCCCGCCCCGCCCCGCCCCGCCCCGCCCCGCCCCGCCCGCGCCCCGCCCCGCCCCGCCCGGCACCGCCCCGACCCACCCCGCCCAGCCCGCCCCGTCCCGGCCCCGCCCCGGCTCGCCCCGGCCTCGCCCCAGGCCTC
This sequence comes from Branchipolynoe longqiensis, assembly GCA_030323885.1. Taxonomy (NCBI): domain Eukaryota; kingdom Metazoa; phylum Annelida; class Polychaeta; order Phyllodocida; family Polynoidae; genus Branchipolynoe; species Branchipolynoe longqiensis. The sequence goes on along the minus strand of CM059189.1, from coordinate 111,836,473 downwards.
GCCCCGGCTCCTCGCCCGGCCTCGCCCCGGCCTCGCCCCCGGCCTCGCCGGCCTCGCCCCGGCCTCGCCCGGCTCGCCCCGGCCTCGCCCCGGCTCGCCCCCGGCCTCGCCCCGGCCTCGCCCCGCCTCGTCCCTGCCCCGTCCCTGCCAGTCCCTGCCCCGTCGCCGCCCGTCCCAAACCCCGCCAGCCCCGTCCCCGCCCCGGCCTCACCTCCCCCAGGCCACGGCTTCGCCCCTGTCCCGTCGCGGTCCCCCACCTCCCCGGCCTCGCCCCGGCCTCGCCCGGCCGGCCGGCTTCCCCCGGGCCCCCTCCGGGTCCTCCTCGACCCCGGGGGTTCACTTCAGAGGACGCCCACTCACATCTATCCGCACCCGGCTCCGCCTCACTGAGTCCCCGGCTACTTGAGAGCAAGCCTCGGTGGAGGTAGGTAGTGGATAGTCGGGGAGGGAGGGAGAGAGTCAGGCAGGGTTTACAGCCGCATAGTCCGATGAAAACTTCACATTTTCAAAATCAAAATAATTATCTAACTTTGATCCTACATATCTAACTTAGATACTGGTGCAATTATTAAGCAATTGTCACCACATAGAAGGGAATACTGAGTCAATTTAACAGAACCTGTTACTGCAGTAGCCTATGTTGTGAAAGTTTTGGTGTGCCTACCAACATTAATTTTGCCTCTTTGCACTTCAAAATATCCCAAAAGTTAGCCATTTAAAATAAAGGTTACTTCAAACTAAAGTATGGTAGATTATAATGATCAACCTAATATATAGATAAAAGATTCACCCCATACTTGTAGTACACGGGTGAAGGACAACGTAGTGTAAATACGGGCGAAAATAAGTTTAGTATGGAACATGAACTAGAAACTATGGCTCCAGTATCAAATGGCTACTCATATAGGCACCGAGTTGGTGAAATGGGCGAGAATGCAAAAATACAAGATGGCGGCCAGAGAACGCCGTCGATTTCACTTTTAAATTGCATTAAAGTATATGTTTTATTATATTTTCCAACTCAAAAATAGCGGGTAAACATGAAGACATATAGAAAGAATAAATGTTGCTTCTTAGATTGAGAAATTAGGCTCTGATAAAGACTCATTTCATTAGCCCAATTTTTCGACCGTTTTTATATAAGGCTGATCTTCACCTGTGTACTACAAATACCGGGTGAATCTTTTATCTACCTAATATAGTTATCTCAGAAAATGACAAAGGCAGGACTATCGGCCTATGCAACTTTAAGTGGTGCGATTGCTGGTGGGAGATGGGGGTGGGGGTGGAGGAGGGGACAGAACTGTGATTTATTTTGTTGTTAACCTGCCCAGGATATATCACAGCTTGGAACACGATTCAGGGTATCCAGGATTTAAAACATTCACAGTATATAGCACAAATTGGTATGATTGCAAGTAAGCAATATTTAAAACCTTTCCACGACATCCACCATATTGGAAAATGGTGGCAAGTTTGTGTGAGTGCCTGAATGATTGCTCGAGTGTCTGACTGCTCGATTGATTGATTGATTGACTGATTACGTGATTGCCTGATTACTTGATCGTTTGTTTGGCGCATTGTTTGATTGTTTGATTGTTTGATTGTTTGATTGTCTGATTATTAGATATATGCATAGATTGATTGATTGGTTGATTGATGGTGTGTTTCCGCGATGGTCGCAGCAAAGGCTATATTCAAGTACGCACAATAGACGAGATCACGGTTCCGACTGCGCATGCGTTGAAAACCGCGTTGAGAGCAAAGCAAAGGCGTACAGCCATTGAGTTTGCTGATACGCGTAGGGCAAAACTTCCATTTTATTCCAAATTAATAGAAATACATAACAATTTGGCACAAACATGGATGGAAGGATGCAATATAATAATATAATGAATATGTTTAAGACACAACTCTCCATAATTAAGCATTTTGAGCTAAGAAACATACAATTTCAGTCACTTTACAGGCTGATGTTTACATCACCATTGATTAGCCAGAAGTAATTCTTGTTCTAAATATTAAAATGTCAAATGTGTCAACAAAAACTTGTTTCAAAGAAATAACCAATATCTGATTAACCCTACTCATTTTCTATTTCTACATATGTCATTAACCATAGGATATAAATAAAAACATGAATAAAATAAGTAAAACTGACTCTGGCTATGGCTCTAATACTAAACTGAGTGCCCAGATTTGTTTAAATCGAAATGCACATGGCACAAAATGTGCTGATTATATTGATGTAAATGCAATGCTGGATACAAGATTAATATCTTAATTTATTACATATATTTTTTTAGTTAGTGTTCTATGTTTCAAACAAGAGCTGAGATGAGCTGAAACTAGCACATTTCATAGCTGCACCCAGTGTATTAGCATGTGCCATGTGCTTCTCGCGGGTTTGTTTTCCTCTGACACATCCCACAATGCACCGCGTGGCTGGAACGGTGATGTAGTCTATTTAAAAGCTACTTGGGATATAGCCAAAATACACAAGTTAAATCCTTTCCATACTATACCACATATTGGAACACAACATAAAACACTATACAAAGCATTTCTGAGATGTACCACAATTTGAACTACATTGTAAAAGTAACTACAATTTACAACCTGCTGGAAAATGCCCCACAGTGGAACACAATTCAAAATACCCATAATTTAAAACTTGCTGGAATATACCAAAAAATAGAACACAATTTAAAGTAACTACAATTTAAAACCTTATTGAATATACCAGAAAATAGAACACAGTTTAAAGTAACTACAATTTAAAACCTTATTGAATATACCAGAAAATAGAACACAGTTTAAAGTAACTACAAATTAAAACCTTATTGAATATACCAGAAAATAGAACACAGTTTAAAGTAACTACAATTTAAAACCTTATAGAATATACCACATATTTGAATACAACTTAAAGTAAGCACAATTTAAAACCTTATGGAATATACCACATATGTGAATACAACTTAAAGATGCATAGTCCGAAGGTTTTGAGTTTCTGAAATTTTCTGAGATAAATACATTAGGTTGATCATTATTATGTACCTTACTTTAGCTTAAAGTAACTTTTATTTTAAGTGGCTAACTTTTGAAATATTTGAGGTGGAAACATGCACAATTAATTTTGGCAAGCTTGTCAAAACTCTGACCCCAGAGGCTTCTGCGGTAACAGGTTCTATTCAATTGCCTCAGTATTCCCTTCTGTGTGGTGACAAATGTTTAATAAGTGCACCAGTATCTAAATGAGATATGTAGAATCAAATTTAGATAATTGTTTTGGTTTTGAAAATTTGATATTTTCTTTGGACTATGCAGCTTTAAAGTAAGCCGAATTTAAACCTGCTGGAATATTTAACAAATTGGAACACAATGTAAAGTAGCTAGACTTTAAAACCTGCTAGAATAGACTACACATTTGTTCTAAAATAGCACACATTGGAACGTAATTACAAGTTTAAAAGTCCACTAACACTACTGAGATGACCCTACGTATTCACAACTATCTAGGTCAAATATGTAACTGGGTGGGATGGACTAGCTGGTGGTCTGTGCGCTTCAAAATAACCACAACAATATGAACATTCGATATCTGAACCATTGAAGGGTTTCACGTCCTAGTAACATAGGAGGCTATACTGTGACGGGCTTAGAATTGTGTTCATTCATAGTTGTCCAAGTCGGAATATGAGGCGGGACGGGATGGTGCAGTCGATATAGTGCTCGCCTCAGAATATGAAAACCATGAACGAGTTGAGTTGAGTTTTATTTAAAGCTGCATAGTCCCGATGGTTTTGAGTTGCTCTCATTTTCTGAGATAAACATATTAGGTTGTTCATTACAATCTACCTTACGTTAGTTTGAAGTAACTTTCATTTTAAATCGCTAACTTTTGGGATATTTGAAATGGAATAATGCGTAATTAATTTTGGCAAGCTTGCCAAAACTCTATCATCATAGGCTTCTGCAGTAACAGGTTCTATTAATTGACTCAGTATCCCCTTATGTGTGACGACACATGTTTAATAAGTGCACCAGCATCTAAGTTAGATATGTACAATCAAATCTAGATAATTGTTTTGGTTTTGAAAATGTTACGTTTTCATCGGACTATGCAGCATTAACCACAAACATGTAGTAAGGTAAGAAACAGTATGGCTTCCCCAAGGGGTCATCTCCCAGCCTAGCAACCAATGTTACATTAAATTAAAATTCATACTTAGGCAAACTACATTGTCGCAACAAAGCTGCTGCTCGAGCATTGATTGATTGGGGTTTTAGGTCCTAGGACTAGGAGGATCCAAAGTTGGTTGGCTGGTTGTTGGAATTTTCCATCCTGGCAACAATTAAGGTCATATCATGACGGGTATTGATTTGTGACAGTGTGCACTCATGATGACTTTATAGTGCTGTCCCACTGGAAAACCAGGCTGCCAACATCATGCCCCGAAACCCCACTCAGTCGTATCATCCTGATACTGAGCTAACCAGTCCTTGCCCTATTCTAATCATGCTAAGCGACAAGTACCAATAGGACGATCACCAACTTTAAAAAATAGTATATTTGGCCTAATGGCGGCGTGGTGGGTGGGGGAGGGGGGGGGTGGAGGGAGGGGGGGGTGGAAGGGGGGGGGGGGGGGGAGGAAGCACTTGTGTAAAGTTGAGCTGAGAGCCGTGCCCCTCGTCAGTCAGTCAGCTGGCCTCGGAATGAGGCGAGCTCGGACACTCCAACCTTCTTCACACCCACTTCACACCTGCACCTCCACCACCCACCCCTCACCGCCACCGCTACCCCCGCGGGGGGGGGGCTGCCCGAGTTGAAAGGCCCGGTGTCACCACCTCACCGCCATAACTGAGACTCTCCCCAGCTACTGACTCTATGATTCCCTCCACAGAGGGCGCCAGTTATACGCTGACGTCATCAACGTCCTTTGGGGTCTGTGTGTGCGTGTGTGAGTGTGTGTGTGTGTGGAGGGGTGGTGGGGTTGGTGTTCTTTTGTAATGCGCAGAAGTCGAATTACATTTAAAGTTGATAGAGATGAGTCCAGTTATAGGGTAAAATAATGTGCAGAAGTCAAATTACATTAAAGTTGAAAGATGTGACTGCAGTTATAGGGGAAGATAATGCACAGAAGTCAAATTACATTAAAGTTGAAAGATGTGACTGCAGTTATAGGGTAAGATAATGCGCAGAAGTCAAATTACATTAAAGTTGAAAGATGTGACTGTGGTTATAGGGTAAGATAATGCACAGAAGTCAAATTACATTAAAGTTGAAAGATGTGACTGCAGTTATAGGGTAAGATAATGCACAGAAGTCAAATTACATTAAAGTTGAAAGATGTGACTGCAGTTATAGGGTAAGATAATGCACAGAAGTCAAATTACATTAAAGTTGAAAGATGTGACTGCAGTTATAGGTTAAGATAATGCGCAGAAGTCAAAGTACATTAAAGTTGAAAGATGTGACTGCAGTTATAGGGTAAGATAATGCACAGAAGTCAAATTACATTAAAGTTGAAAGATGTGACTGCAGTTATAGGGTAAGATAATGCGCAGAAGTCAAATTACATTAAAGTTGAAAGATGTGACTGCAGTTATAGGGTAAGATAATGCGCAGAAGTCAAATTACATTAAAGTTGAAAGATGTGACTGCAGTTATAGGGTAAGATAATGCACAGAAGTCAAATTACATTAAAGTTGAAAGATGTGACTGCAGTTATAGGGTAAGATAATGCGAATAAGTCAAATTACATTAAAGTTGAAAGATGTGACTGCAGTTATAGGGTAAGATAATGCGAATAAGTCAAATTACATTTAAAGTTGCTAGTTATGAGTGCAGTCAGAGGGTGGCGTCATCACCATCCTTTGGGGTTTGGGGGTGAGTGTGTGGGTGGGTGTGGATTTTGTGATTTGGTGTCATGCGCAGAAGTCCAATTACATTTAAAGTTGCAAGATAAGACTGATGCACTCCCTTGTCACATCCGTCTACGGCTATGTTTGTGAATCATGGACCCTCACAGTCACAGTGGAACTCCGAAGAAGAATATAAATAATGGAAAAGAGGTGCTACCGCAAGATACTATACATCTCATGCAAAGACTGTGTTACCATAAAAGAAGTCTGTGGTTCTTCTATCGTAACATACAAGAAGTCTGTGGCAAGATCCAGCAGCCAATTGGACCACGTGGCGATCTGCTGAGAATCATAAAGAGATGCAAAGTACAGTGGTGTGGCCATGTTTCCCTTCATCAGGTGTGGCCAAAACCTGACAAGGCAGTGTGAAGGGAGAAAGAAGACAAGACAGACACAAGAGAAGTGGGAAGATAACATCAGGGAATGGACAAACCTGGAGTTTGGCAAGTCTCAGAGGGCATTGGAGAACAAGGGGAAACTGGAGAAAACTGTTTGCAAAGGCACCCTCTCAGTTAACAGATTGATTATGATTATAGTTGCATAATTTGATCAAAATGCAATATTTTCAAAAACCACGGCACTTATCTTGATTTGATCCAATATACCAACATTGGATACTATTGCGTTCATTAATTATTTCTCTAAGGCTTTGCCATGTAGAAAACATTCAAACTTGCTTGCTTAAGAATTGATACCAAGTCTTGTCACTTCCTAGGCAGGTGCTCGACATTATTAGTATAGGGCAAGGCCTGGTTGGCTCAGTGTCAGGATAATGTGACTGAGTGGGATATTATTAGGTCATGGTCCTCACAGCCTGGTCTCCCAGGGGGGCAACACTATCAAATCGCCATGAGTGCGCACTGTCACAAGTCGGTACCTGTCCTGATAATGATATGACCTTAGATGTAAAAAGCTTATTTTATATAATGACGCCTCTAGAGCGCATTGATTTTCGCATCATCGGCTACTGGATGTCAAACATATGGTCATTCTGACATATTACTTGTTCTGATAAGCAGCAAACGGTCTTTTATATGTACTTTCCCAGAAATAGAACAGCACATACCACAACCTTTGATGAACCTGCTGTGAACCACTGCTTGAAATGGAGCAACCTCAGATGTCGCCAGGACGTAAAACTCCAACAACCAACCAACCAATTTGCTGCCTTAGTGTCTGCCGTCTGCAGCCACTGCGTGAATTGGTCGCGGTCCGGGAGGGATGCAATATCGGACCGTTGTGTTTGTATTTCGGACCAACGCCTTCACGAGGTGTGGGGGAATTAATCAGAATGACGTAACGGTTTACAGCAAATAGGTTTACGTCATAGATCAGTGGTCACCCGCCCGAATAATTGACTACAGCAGCAATACATACTCCACCGACCACACCACCACCACCAGCCCCACCCGCCATCCCCTCTCTCCTCAAACACGGACGCCGTAGGCCAATCGGCAGAGCGCGGACTTCCCCTGCGGAAGGTCGAGAGTTCTAATCCCGGCCGAGTCAAACTAATGATTTACAACAGTGATACGAGTCACCACCTAGCCTGGCGATTGGCATTACTGGGATAGCGCAAGGACTGGTTAGCTCAGTATCAGGATAATGTGAGTGAGTGGGATATTGGATTATTGTGCCAGTGGTCTCGTCTTCCAGTGGAGCAGCTCTAGAAAGTTGCCATGAATGTGCCTTGTGACGCGTTGGTACCCATCCTGATATGACCATAGATGTTGCTAGGATATACGACCCAACAAACAAACAACCCAGGAGGGCAGTATTGTAAAATTGCGATGAGTGCACATTGTCACAAGTCGGTACCCGTCCTGATATGACCATACATGTTGCTAGGTTATGTGTATGCAGGTATTGCAGGTATAGCAATACCTCAGGGAGTTTGACGTCCCTGCCTTGCAGAGTTCTAAACCACTGCCTTGTGGTACAGGTTCATGACAGAACCGAAGGCTAAGGGAGCAAACTCTAAACAGAAAACCATGTCACTGTGGCAGCATTAAGGGCGGTTGATGTATGGAACTCCCACCATCTCGCGACCAGCCACTGCAGGGACAAATAGTTTTGCCCCTGTCTTGACATGTTCTTGCCAGTGTGAAACCTCTATTTGCTCCCTGAGAGAGTGCCGCTGGTAACTTGCAAAAGCCAGCAGCACTTCAACACTTTTGCAGGCAGCTTTCATGAAATGTACACCATCAAGAGAAACCTGAAGCTGAGAGACATTAAGACTGACTCATGGACACAACTCTCACAGCAGAGAGCTAAATGGAGAGTGGTAGTCAAGTAATGAAAGCAGTCTTTGTCACATCATGACCGACAGCATGATGATGATGATGTTGCTAGGATATACAACCCAAACAAACAACTCAGTAGGACAGTACTATAAAATTGCGATGAGTGCACACTGTCACAAGTCGGTACCCGTCCTGATATGACCATAGATGTTGCTAGGATATACAACCCAAGCAAACAAACAACCCAGTGGGGCAGTACTATAAAATTGCGATGAGTGCACACTGTCACAAGTCGGTACCCGTCCTGATATGACCATAGATGTTGCTAGGATATACAACCCAAACAAACAAACAACCCAGTAGGGCAGTACTATAAAATTGCGATGAGTGCACACTGTCACAAGTCGGTACCCGTCCTGATAAGACCATATATGTTGCTAGGATATACAACCCAAACAATCACACAACCCAGTGGGGCAGTACTATAAAATTGATATGACCATAAATGTTGCTAGAATGTAAATCCCCAGCAAACAAACATCACCTTGCCCTACCCCAATTTACTATGTCCACACATCACCCAACCATACCACACCGAGTCCACCCACATTCAGCTCACCCTCCCCACCTCCCTCTCCTCACACCTCACCTTACATCACCTAGCGGGCTACCACACCACTATCTCACCCCACCACCTCAGCCACCCATACCCCCACATCCCCCCACCACCCTACGCATTCCAATAACACCAAAACCCACCCACTACTACCCAGCATGACCACCTTACTCCCACCCCCACACCATCAGGCTTTGACACCAACTCACTGGAGAAATGTAATCTCAACACTGAAACCTGCGAAATAGTGGCCAAGGAGAGGAATTCATGGCACGCTTCTATTCACGAAGGTACAGCGCAGCTTGGAACTGATTCAATATCTCAAGGTAAACAAAAGTGACAACAGACAAAAGATCATCTCCTTCACCTACAAGAATCTCTGACTGCCACTACACACAAATGTCCAATGTGCCACGGTACATTCTGAGCATAAATTGGACTCATTGGTCATTGACGAGTTCACAACAAATGATGAGTTGCTGTCATCATTGTCACCAATGGACAACCAATAACCCAGGCAACCTCACCAAACTCAAACTCAGACTCTCCCCGACCCCTAATATCGCTCACATCCATCCTTACCCTATTATCGCTCACCCTCCTGCCTCCCTCCCCATTATCGCCCATCCCCTGGAGAGCTGCTTCTTTGCGAAGCCACGCCACATCACACGGAGTCTCGCCACGGGGCGAGAGTTAATTAAGCTGTGATGCCAGCGTTACGTCATCCACAATGGCGGCGCGTAGGGTGGGCGATAATAGAGTGACGTCACCGGTCAGTCGCGCAGCCACAAAAAATACCAGGCTCCGTGATGTGAGCTGTACTGCTTGAGCTGCCGTCGTACTAACACTCCACCGAGCCGCATTACAGTAAAACCTCTCTAACCGACCACCTGCACAGATCGACCACTCCCCTATATCGATCGCTTTATTTGGGTCCCAACAATGCCATTGTAAGCATATTCTAACTCCCTAAGCAGACCACCTTCTTAAATGGACCACTTAAAGTCGGTCCCAAGGTCGGTCCATTTAGAGAGGTTTTACTGTACTAGCTTTGACTCATGCTTTGCGCAGGTTAAAGCTGGGCTCCGCATCAATCCCTGGACTTAGAAAAGTTATATGGTGTTGAACTGTCATTATATATATATATATAATATATATATATATATATTATATTATATATTCACGGTCTCTGATTATATTGAGAGCCAGTGTATATATATATAATATATATTATATATATATATAATATATATATCTACGTTCTCTGCTATATTCTGGACTCATGCACGGTCTCGTTTCAATATAGTGCCGCTGTTGACTGTTGATATCCATCTGTACTCCATAGGGTAAACCATATCGGTGGCATGGGATTGGGAGGCCTGCGCTCTACAGGCCCTGTCACATTACGGCGTATGGCGGGAGCGTATTGAAAACCTACGTAGGTCCTGCGCGTGCCGGCCTATGATGACATTTGGTGACCTTTCGGGTGGTTTTGAGCGTATGTGGAACCTACGAGGAGCGTACGAGGAGCGTATGAGCATACGGGAGCGTATGGGAGCGTGCTGTGACATTTTTTGACAGTATGGGCCATACGCCCTCATAGGTCGAGTTTTTTTTAGCATGCACAAAAGAATTTGGACGGACGGATTTATGAAAGCGTATGGTGGCGTATGCCTCATACGCTTCACATACGCGGCATCTGGCGGCATCTGCTGGCGTATGAGTAGCGTATGCGTAGCGTATGAGTAGCGTATACGGCGTATGCCGACGTATATGACGTAACGCGCTTACGCCGCCATACGCTCCCGCAAAAAAACCTAATGTGACAGCCCCTTACCGATTTGGCCACCGCGTCGGGTGCAAGAATGCTACCAAGTTCGCTCACCAGGATGCGGTGTTAGTGAGCCAAAACTGGTTTTGGCCGGGATTTCTGGGTTAGCGGCGAAAACTCAGTACGCAAGGAGTGCAAACACACCGAGTGTAAGCTAACACCGCATCGTGAATATGGGCCCTGGAGGCTTGTGGTTAGCGATGCAAAGTGACATCATAGTGTTGTGCCTATAGTGAAGGTCATAACTGTGAGTGGTACCAACCCTAACTGTTGGCGCATACGCTGTAGCTGCGACCCGGTGTGGCAGTAAATCGCAAACCCCTGGAAATTGCACATCCCGGGGTTTGCGATTTACTAGGAAATCACAAACCCCCCCTGTAGCGGCGGCGTTAATATCACTTCGATTTTAGGGTTAATTTGATCAAATTTCACTTTTTGAGTATGTAATTCTGTTAAATATGATAGCATTGAATAGATTTGGGCCTAATCGGTACCTAACACCGCCCTTAAACCTGGTACGGAGTGGTGTATCATGAACATGGGGGGTTTGAGATCTCCAGGGGGATATGTGATTTCCTAGGAAATCGCAAACCCCCCATGCCATATATGGCATGGGGGTTTGCGATTTCCTAGGAAATCACAAGTGGGGGTTTGCGATTTACAGGGTTTGCGATTTCCTGCTACACCGGCAAGCTGGGTCTCAGCTTCAGTCCTTCCCGAGAGACCAGCGGAACTCAGTGTTGTAATACAGCGTGTAAATTTAGCACCGGTGTAAAGATTTCAAATTACCCCCATATTGAAGTTCCCCCACGGGAACTTGAAAACGTTTTCAAATTCATCTCACAGGAATTTGGAAACGTTTTCATTTTCCCTCCCTCGTTTTAACTTTCCCTCCCTCCATTTTTGGGGAATTTTCTTTATTTTTGTTATTTTATTTTATTTTTCATGACAAATAAAATAATACACAGAGAATAGCATAATGTAAATTATTACTAGTACAACAAAACACATTTCACCCCAAATGACACAAAAAGTCTCCAAGATGGCTAAGAAAAAAATATTATAGGTCTGAATTTTTAAACGTTTTTTAAAAGTTTTTTAAACAATTTTAAATTCCCAGAGGGGGGAATTTGAAAATAGGGGGAGGAATCTGAAAACTGTTTCTAATTTCCCTCCCTGGAATCTGAAATCGTTTTCAATTTCACGGGAGGGAATTTAAAAACGTTTTCAGATTCCCGGGGGGAACTTGGAAAGGGGGGAATTTGAAATCGTTACACCGGGCCTTAAAAGATCAGCCACCATCGTCACAACAAGGTCACACACATTCAGAACAGCCTTAATCAAAATTCGGAGCCTGTAGATTGTGTATTTTTAGACTAACTATTCCTGGCGCACTGATCTATGGCCTGATATAGCTTGGGGTCATCCGGAGGGGGTCAACTTGTAGCTATTATTAGATGGGTCAGATAGCAGTGAAGCAATTGATTAAAGTGATGATGTCGATCAGAGGAAACTGGACGCCGTGGTCGAATTGGTAAAAAAGAAAGCTGACTTCCGGTGCGGAACCAGACGGGGTGGCACAATGAGGTGAGCGTCCGTCTCCTGTTTTGGGAGATCTGGGGACCCGAACCACGTGGGTTTGTGGGTTTGAACCATGGTCGAGTCAATCCATTGACTTAACAATTTATACTTGTTGCTTCCTAGCCAGGTGCCCAGCATTATTAGGATAGGGCAAGGACTTGTTGGCTCAGTGTCAGGATAATGTGACTGAGTGGGATATCAGGTCATGGTGCTGGCAGCCTGGTATCCCAGTGAGGCAGCACTATAAAATTGCTATGAGTGTGCACTGTCACAAGTCCGTACCCGTCCTGATATGTCCTTCGATGTTGCTAGGACGTCAAACCACAACAAACAAACAAACAATCTGGTGCGGAAGGTCCGGGAGTTGGATCGCAGCGGGACAGCATTATAAAGTCTCCATGAGTGCACACTGTAACAAGTACGTACCAGTCCTGATATGACCTTAGCCGTTGTTAGGACCTAATGCGCCAATAAACAAACAGCCCCTGTTGAAAGCACATGCCCTGATGTCGTATACTGCATTCCGGACTATCTAGGTCAATGTGAGCGGAAGCTTAAAGTTGCATGGTCCGATGATATATTTTTTTTCAAAACCAAGACACTTATCAAGATTGTATTCTATATATCAAACTTAGATACTGGTGCATTAGCTAAGGATTTGTGACAGCACATCCAGTATTACCCCATCCCCTTGGATACTTACTTTGCCACAGCCATAAAAGAAAGAACACCATTAACCAATTAGGTCAATCTCGGGACCTCATTAGCCATCAGTGGAAAATACCAGGATACCAGGCTATATTTGAATTAGGTCATCCTACATCACATGGTCATCGCGAGACGTCAATACACGTCATAGCTCGAGGACTTTTGGAAAGCTTCTCAAAAGTATTTTGGGTTCTGTCAGCTCAAATTAGTTAAAAATTAGACATTCTTCATCAAAATTACTCAGGTGGGTTATAATTATCAATTTGATATATTTATTTAAAAAATAAAACAGAATCTTCAAACGCCATCGGACCATGCAACTTTAAGAAGTCCTTGGTCGATACTCAGGCGTTCTCCCTCCCTCTTGCATATACTACAGTACTAGTCGCTGAAGTGTGCCTATACCACACTATATACCACTTAAAGCTGCATAATCTGATGAAATCATCAAATGTTCCAAGCCAAACCACTTACTTAGAGTTGATCCTACTTATCCAACTGAGACACTGGTGCATTTACTAAGCACTTGTTCCTGCATAAAAGTCCATTTAATAGAAGTTATTAGAACCTGTGACCGCTGAAGCCTATGGCGTCAGAATTTCGGTGTGCATGCCAAAGTTAATGTTCAAATATCTTCAAAGGTAGACATTTAAGATAAAAAGTTACTTCAAGGTAATACCCCTGTCACACTACGACGTAACGAGCCAACGTGAGCCTAATGTGGTCATTTTTCGTCATTACGTTGGGTTACGTCATGATGACATCATAATGACGTTAGAATGACGTCGAGCTACGTCACATTACGTCGTGTTACGTCGAGCTACGTCAAGGTTTTGGACATGTTCAAAACTTTCCACGTAGGTCGAACGTAAGGGTTTACGTTCGCCGTACATTCTGTTCATGTTCAGTGAACGTCAATGATGTTAAACGGACGTTATTCCAACACTGCTCACTACGTTCAACTACGTTCCACTACGTTCCACTACGTTCCACTACGTTCCACTACGTTGACCCACATTAAACCGACTGCAAATGCCTACGAGGCTTAATGGGAACGTCAGGAGAAAGTCAGGAGAACATCAGGAGAACGTCAGTAGAACGTCAGGAGAACGTCAGGAGAACGTCAGGAGAACGTGCATTCAACGTACGTTCAACGTATCATGACGTGGCTAACGTCACGTAACGTTCTTCTGGCGATGGAATAACGTTCATAACGTTCCGTGAACATAGTGACGTTGTCCTCTCTCGTTGAATGACGGTATCACTACGCTTTACCAACGTTACGTTCTTCACGTTCTCCCTATGCTGACGTCATTACGTTCTAGTGTGACAGGGCCATAAAGGAATGTAGATTATAAAATCAACCTAATATATTTTTTTTTTTTTTAAACATGACAGAAATGAGGTTGTTGTATTTAACCTATGAATAATCATATTAAAGATGACAACAAATCAAATATCTCCAAAGTTAGACATTAAAATAGCAATTACTTCAAACTAAAACTAGGCAGTACTACGCAACTTTTCATTAATTGTTCAACTGCCATCATAATATAATATTTGCTTGCTTGTTTGTTTAACGACTCCCAGCACAAAGTAAACATGGGCTATTGGTGATAATTATATAATATAATATAATATAATATAACATACACAACAATATAATATACCTAATATAATATACCTAATACAATGTACACATATAATATAACAAAGAAAGTATTTAGCTGTGCTAATGCATGGCTGGAACACCACTGCTTTGGCTATGACATACTAGCATTCACAGGAAGGAAATGGTTACCAACAATAAACAAAACATAAATAGGAAAACCTATGTTGAGAAGTCAGATCAAATCACACCTCATACCATCTAACCATCATCAACGCCGTGGGGAGTCTGTACGTGTTTGTGAGTGTGTGGTTGTGTGTGCACATGTGTGTGTGGTTGTGTACATATGTGTGTTAGTGTGTGTATGTGTGTGTGTGTGTGTGGCCTGGCGGGGCGCCGTCTAGCAGGCCCAATTGGGACCAGAGCAAATTAGACCTTGTTTGCACAATGGACTAAAACCGTGCCAGACTGCACTTTTGGGACCGTGTGAGGCGGATTGGGGAGGAAGGAAGAGGGAGTGGGGGGATGTGAGGGTGGAGGGGGAGGCGGATTGGGGATGGGGAGGGGGAGGTGAGACGGGGAGGGGAGGGGTGTGTCTGTGTGTGTGTGTGGTGAGATAGAGGGGGGGGGGTAATCTCCTAAATGTAACAGGTTCAAAGCAGCCCCGATACATACGCGGATTATTTAGGTTCAGGTGACGGACATTGCTTTCAAAGGCAAATCCTCTCCTTGGCCACCGTAGAATGACTCAGTGACTACTGGGCTGACCAACTGACCACCAGCACCAACACTCGGCCAACACCCCCCCACTCCCCCCACACACCATGCTGAGTGGTCAGCACCACCTGGTGACCAGGTAGGGGTCGGCGTGAAGTAGGGGATTAAGGCAATGAGTTGATCTCACAGCAGCAGGGACAAATGTGTTGTGTTCCTTTGCAAGTAGGAAACTAGGTCTGTCCCAGTGACTGACTGTAGTGCAAGGTGTTTGGAAACCTTGTTTTATTTAATGACGCCTCTAAAGCACATGGATTTTTATCATCGGTTATCGGACGTCAGTGTAAGGTGTTTGGAAGCTCAAGTGATGTCTTATTGTTATTAGTAATATTACTATGTAAACAATGGAAGAAATCTGTGTAAATACCTATATACCAGTAACACTTACACTCCGAAAACCAGAGCTACAGCACTGACAGAAGATAAATATGAATAACATTAATTTACCCCCGAAAAAGAGGAGATACACGAACATATTAAATAGATTAGATGTGCGTCAAATGATGGCGAAAATATTCCTAAATGCAATTTTTAATTGGTTAAATTTATTTAAAATGACAGCAAAATTGAACTCACAAAAAGTAGCTACAGGTGATACAGTGCAGTTGTCCTTAGGAACTCTGGCAGTTGTTTGTGCTTTACATTGGTGAAAGGGTCTCGCATGTTACTTATGAAGGTGGCGCCACTGGCACAGTGTTGGGTCTTGCAGAGCATAACAATATAATAATAATTCCCATCCGTATCTTTTTACTCGCATCGTACGTTATGCATCACATAATATGGACCAAACGGGATGGCCGAATGAGTTGAGCGTCCGTCTTCCGTTTTGGCAGATCATGGGGTTCGAACCCTGGTCGATTGAAACCAATAACTTAAAAATTGATACTTGTCCCTTCCTCGCGGGCCACTCAGCATTATTAGGATAGGGCAAAGACTGGTTGGCTCAGCATCAGGATACTGTGACCGAGTGGGATAACAGGTCATGGTGCTTGCTGGTGGCCTGGACTCCCAGTGGGGCAGCACTCTGAAATCGCCATGAGTGTGCACTGTCACAAGTTGGTACCCGCCCTGATATGACCTGATATGTTTCCAGGATGGTAAACTCCAACAACCAACCGAATCACATAATATGCCAGCGACTGAAACAATTCCACTAGGCACTTTTACTCTTGTCCTCATAAACTCTATTGAAGAACCCAAACTGAAAGTCTATGTTTTTCTGTGTGATTTTACCTATCTTTACTCCTTCACCAGATAGACCACATTTGACCAGTAGGCTTTTATCTGACAGTTCATTCCAATCTTCATAGCGCAATAACTCGCCACATCTTTTTATTTGCGCGTCTGAACACATCAAAAAGAAGTGTGTGTGTGATTTTTTGGTGGGTTAATTGAACCGTGGGTTATTGCGTAATACGGTCTATGCGCCTGTGCACCTGTCTCTGCACCTGCGCTGTGACTGTCATGAAAGATGCGCATGCGCATAGTGCATTTATCCACCACCAGGGGTTCCTATCTCTCCACACTCCCCTTCCTCCACCGGGCGCGCTGGCCGAATCGTTAGAGCGCGAGCCTCGCGTGCGTGCGGGAGATCGGAGGTTCGATTCCCGGTCGAGTCAAACCAATCACTTATAAAATTGATACTTGTCGCTTCCTAGCCTGGCGCTCGGCATGAATAGGATAGGGCAAGGACTGGTTAGCTCAGTATCAGGATAGTGTGATTGAGTGGGATATCAGGCCATGTTGCTTGATTTCCCAGTGGGGCAGCACTATTAAATCACCATGAGTGCGCACTGTCACAAACTCGTGAGTGCCTGTCCCGATATGACCTTAGATGTTGACAGGAGGTAAAGCGCCAACAAGCAACCAGCACATGATTACTAACTCATCTTTTTTTCTCTTCTTTTTTTCTTCTTTTTTTGTGATGAATTTATTTACCCTGCTCATAACGGATAAGTTTTTTTGTTTTTTTTTGTTCAAGTTTTTTTATTCCTCTGAATAACATGTTGTCAGTGCTAATGCACTGGTCTTCCAGCCCTAATCACAATTGCCTCTACACAGTAAACAAATCTACAACAATATATAGATAGACAATTACAGGAAAATAAGCAAAACATCGCTGAAATTATTATTGCATCTTGTAAGCCATCGGACTGTGCAGCGTTAGTGCCAGGACAGTAACCAGGTGCCCTGTCCACTAGGCTACCCCATTCTGGTCGGCCCTGTCTGGTGATTGTGAGCTCAGGCGGTGAGAAGTTCAATGTCTGCCGCGATCTTTTAATAACTGCTCAACAGACCGGAAGTTCCCATTACAGCACGCTGGTTCCCGGGTGCGTCGGGTCGTGGTTAGATACAACCCTGGCCACACGCTACCGGATCGGTTTTTAAACCTGTCTAATGCCCCGGTCACACACACGTTACTGGACATAGTTGAACATAGTGGAGGCTAACGTAGTTCAATGTAGTTGAACGTAGTTGAACGTACTGGCATCCATACTTGTCTTGGTAATAACATAGCGAGCCATGATGTCCGATTTAACTTTTGGGCATGTTCAAAAGAGCACTATGTTAGAGGCTGAATATGCATCCATGATGCTAAAGTACTGTAGCATACTGTAGCATACTGTATCATACTGTAGCATACTGTAGCATACTGTAACATACTCTAGAGTATTTAGCATACCCTAGCATAATCTAGAGTACTCTAGCTACTCTAGCATACTCTAGCATACTCTATTGTGCTCTAGCATACTCTAGTGTACTTGGATGGAGCCCTGGTCACATAGCCGTTAGTAAACATAGGTGAAAGTAGTGGAGGCTAACGTAGTTGAATGTAGTTGAATGTACCGGCATCCATACCATAGTGTATTTATCCGTACCATAACGTATTTATCCATACCAAAACCTGCCATACCTTAATCTATTTCAACATAGTTAACATACTTACACCACATTTGACCCACGTTAGCCTCCACTATGTTCACCTATGTTCAACTATGTACACTAACATGTATGTGACCGGGGCATCGCTGTGTCAGAATTGCCATGCACATATAAAACAATAATTTTGCTTGTTTTCACTTCAAATATCTCCAAAGTTAGACATTTAAAATAGAAATTACTTCGAACTAAAACAAAGTAGGTTATAATAATCAATATAATATTAACACATGTTATTGTTAACACACTTATCCGTTATGCGCAGGGTAAATAAATTCATCAACAAATTAAAAATAAAAATATCTTTCTCGGAAAGTGCCAGAAACTCAAAAGCATCAGACTATGCAACTTTAAGCTACACATAGTATCCATAACAAAATATGTCATGTAAAAATATTTGTTAAATGTCATGCCATGCAAAAATACAAGAACTACTTGTAGTTGTATAAATTCTTATTGACATAGTCCATGACCAGCTTCCTGACACTGAAGAAAAATATATTTCAGGGGAATAAAAGTATCACTAAAAAAACAACCTGGTATGACCTCAGATGATGTGAGGGTGTAAAACCCCATTTACTCCCACTGAGATATCTGGGATAATCCAGTTTGCTTCGACGAGTTATGAAACCCAGTGACACATAAACAATCAAAGGAAAAAGTCAACAATATCACGCTACGGTGGGCAGCCCTTGCATGTATTAATATAGAAACACGCTAGGGGGCGCCACTCCTCATTCGGGAAGGCATCATCACGTGACTTAGCCACGCAATGTCCACTTCCGGTTCGATAGGTCTCTATCTGGGCTTGTAAGAGGAAACAACTGGGTGGAAAAGGAAGCTTGTTCAAATCACAGTTATTCCGCTGGTGTTGCTTTGGGTTATCATGAGTTGAGCTGTGGTAAAAGCAATGTATGGTTGGGGTTTTACTTCCTTAGCAACCTAAGGTCGAACCGGGATGATTGGATGCACATGCTGCCATGACACTATTCGGTAGGTTGTGAGCGGTGAACATCTTAAAGCCCTGTCACACTATGATGCATCGCGCAAGCGTCCGCTGAAGTAGGTGATTTTGCGCCAATATGTCGGTGTACGTTGATATGCGTTACTCAAATGCTATGCATTTGTTATGCATACGTCGCTGTGCATCAATGTATGTTGATATACAGCATTGCTCATTAAGGGGTCACAAAAGTTTTGTGCATGCACACAATGTTAAATGTTCGACAACATGTGTCTTTTATGTCAGCCGTATGTCGATGTACATTAGACATACGTTACACAAACATTGTGAATTATTGTGAATAATGTACGTCTAACATACGTTTTGTATTTCTCCACTGTGTCTTGACGTATGTAACATATAAGGCATAGTTCTGGCGATCGAATTACATATATAATGTTCACCGGCATTCTGCAAGCGTACCATGAGCCTAATGCGAGCATTCTTTCGCCAGGAGGCACTTTAGCCATACCTTGGCCATATATGCTCTGCTACATTGCATATATGGTATGTATATGTCCAACTTTGCCCCCCACACTGGAAAGTGTGATGCATCTCTACATTTGAAAGTGATTTTAGCCATTGGCACCCCGCTTGCGCGAAGCGTCGTAATGTCACAGGGCCATTAGGGCCTCAACTATAAGATGCATGTACTTATATGTAGATATATGTGATGTATAAGTATTATGCGAGTATAAAGGTGCGGAAGGGAATTCCATTATTATATTTTATATATATATATTTGCTGCTGATACCTGCAGCCTACCACACTATGGGACCGGTGTCACCATCACCGGCCCTCTTCCTCCCTAATGGCAAGCCTGTGGATGGTGTAATCTATAGCGATGGATGAAGGGTATTCTATTATAACAGTGGAATAATTGCATAAAATAATGTTGTAGAATCGTGAAGATATTGAATAAATCGGATGCTTATGTAAACCATTCTCGAGGATCCGATTGAGTTATAGTTAGCCAGTCCATACGATATCCTATCAATACCAAGCAGTCAGTCCTTACCATATCCTGGCAATACCAATTGACCAGTACTTACAATATCCTGGTAATTCCAAGTGGCCAGACCTTACCATATCCTGGCAATGCCAAGCGGCCAGTCAATACCATATCCTAGCAATTACAAGCAGCCTGTCCTTACCAGATCCTGGCAATACCAAGAGGCCAGTCCATAGCATGTCCTAACAATGCCAACCAACCAGTCCTTACCATATCCTAGCAATACCATTGAACCAGTCTTTCCCATATCCTAGCAATACCAAGCAGACATGCCTTACCATATCCTAGCAATACTAATGCGCTAGTCCTTACCATACCCTAGCAATACCAACCAGCCAGTCCTTACGATATCCTAGAGATAGCAATAGACCAGTTCTTTCCATATCCTAGCAATATGTCGGGCATGGTTACCACAAAAGGTAATGTTGCAAGTCTCTGGGTTGACCCAGCTGTTCCTGCATGCAAACCAGACACTCTAACAACTATACCAACCCGTCCGCTTCAACAATAACAAAAGTGCACCCTGGGATGGCTGATATACACAAACAACACATCCGCCAAATAAGTGTTGCCAAATAGAAAAACCTTGGAAAAAAATCCTTTCCTGCTTTTATAAATACAAATGGCCTCAGGCTTGTATTTTTATGGGGTTTTTGTTTGGCTGACACAGTACATATATTTCCCTGGGGACTAATATGTTGGACGCTATAAGTAGTACTTATTGTGATCACAGTCAGAACGGAGCTTATTGAATGGACAACAACTATTTGATTAATGAGGGGTGTTGAGTGTGGGAGGGAAAAAAGTTGATATCTCGGTGTATTGATCTGGAGCTTGGTGCAAATAAAGGGATTGAGTGTCAACCTTGAAAGCAGATATTCTTGTAGTCAGTGCATCTCCCTTTCTTTGCCGACTTGTGCTCATTTTATTGTGTTATTTGTAATGCCCTGGGATACTTTCTCAAAATAGCTGTATGCAGGTTTATCTATCTATATAGAGGTTGACCATTATACCAAGCTGTGCACATATATCAATATATAGACAGTAAAATCTCTCTAACCGACCATCTCCACAGGTGGACCACTCCGCTATATCGTTCGCTTTATTTGGGACCCAACATTACCATTGTAACCATATTCTAAGTCTCTAAACCGACCACCTCCCTAAATGGACCACTTAGAGTTGGACCCAAGGTCAGTCGATTTAGAGAGGTTTTACTGTGTATATATGCAGCGCTCCTCCTTGATTATGTCTGAAAAGAGTTCCAGGAGGGGGAGCCGGCCGGTATTTCACTTTCTACCTCTTACTCTGTCCATGTCTCCGGCTCGCCAACTGGTCACCACAGAACAAGGAGAAACACCTCTTTGTCTCAACTCTCATTTCTCTTTCCTCTATACTACCCTTTTCTTTTTTTTTCTCCTGGGCTTACTCCTCCCCCTGATCAAGGGAGTTTTTTGCTTGGTGGGGGCCCCATTTCTTTTTCGCTGCCTCACTTTCTTCTTGCTTACAGAACCGGCCTTTTCCCATCCCTTCCTCCTGAACCATCGGCTACTGGACACAAGTGCACTGCTACCGCTGGACCAGAATGACCCGGGGCCGCCCCAACGACTCGTCGTTAAATTATTATAAAGAGATCCCAGCTTCTACATCCGTCCCACCTGAAGTTTACTCTTCAATCCAAAGATCGGACTGATCTATCGGTGCCTTTCTATATTGCTGCAGTTCTGCAGCCGGTAACCGTTGTAAGGTTACGAACCCCCCATCAACAGTGATCAAGTTCAAGTTCTGCGCACAACTGCCCGTCTCACCTGCGCCGTGTGAACTTGTGAATCGTCATAGTCTGCACAGGACTTGTGATGACATCAGGGAGCCTAGGTGGTGTAATGGTTAGCACACTGGCCCTGAACCCAAAAGCTGTGGGTTTACTTCCTGCTCTAGGCGCAATATTTTCCATTTCCATCACCCCGACGACACATATAATTATAACTAATGTGATAATAACTCAAAACCAACAGGTGCTGTAACTTTAAATGCGATGTGGCCCTTGTTTAACTAAGCTGCCAATCCGAGCTGTCTGTCATTTACTGTGTAATCTATGTTTAGGTAGTTAGTTGTCCGTGAATAGCATAGGACACCATGACAACACCCCCCTCTCCCCCATCACCATCAGTTGGTGAAAGACACACGGCAAGACAAGCGCGCTGCTCTGTCAATGCCTCTCAACACCTCATAATGGTGAATTCAACCCAATTTGTAGCAGATTTCTATAATACAGACCTGTCCATCCCCCCGCCCCCCAACCGCATCCACCACTCCCACCCACCCTCCTCACCCCCCTCCCTACCCACCCCTGTTATTAAGAGTTGTTTTCCTGTATAATTACCCCCTCCCTCTCCCCCCCCCCCACACACACTCACCAACAGCTAACTGCTAGGTGGTTATTGGAGGTTTACATCCTGGCAACATCTAAGGTCATAATATCCGAATAGGTACCGACTTGTGACAGTGAGCACTCATGGTGACTTTATAGTGCTGCCCGACTGGGAAATCAGGCCACCAGGACCAGGACCGTGGTATTCTCTGTGGCGGAGTGGTTAGAGTGTCTGACTTTTTCCTAGGTCAGACTCCTAATCTGAAGGTCGGTGGTTCAATTCCCCATGCCCCCACCTCTGCCAATTTGGATTTCCACCCCTGTGTATAACTTACAGTGACATCAAAGGCCAGTTGCTCTCATACCATGTCTATGTGGTGTGGGGGGTTAAAAATCCCTTGGGTCAGTAAAAGTGTAGACTCAGGCTTTCTATCGACAAACTGTCTAATGGTTAAAACAAGTCTATTCAGACTTATCCATGATAGGCAGTATAAATCTTCAAGACCTGATATCCCACTCATTCACATTATCCTGACACTGAGCTAACCAGTATTTGCCCTATCCTATTACCGAGCATCAGGCTAGGAAGCGATAAGTATCAATTATATAAGTCATTGGTTTGACTCGACCGGGAACCGACCTCCAGATCTCGCGCACGCGAAGCCAGCGCTCTATCGCTTGGGCCACCGCGCCCGGTGCTCCCAGCTAACTAATCGATGACGCAACACGGCAATCACACCTAATGGAATGGGTGTGGAATGTGACTGTGACTGTGAGTGATTGGGGATGCGTTGGTCGGCGGCTGGGGGCTGGTTTTTGCATCCTGTGTCCTGTGTTCTATTCAGGATACCCGTTCATGGGGGGTGGGGGGGAGGGGCATGAGGTAACACCTGACCGTTAACATGGCGGGGCCACGCCCACTTCCCACTCACCACCGCCACCGGCCACGCCCCCCTGCTACGTTCCGGCCACGCCCACTTCTCACCTCGCCTCGCCACAGCCAGCTGCCACGCCCACCCCCTCCCCACCCCTCCCCACGCTCCCCCCCCCCCCATTCTCCCTCAAATCCTGCTTGACTCGGGCCACGAGGCGCGGTGGCCGAATCGGTAGAGCGCGGGCCTCGCGTGCGGGAGATCGGGAGTTCGTTCCCCTATCGAGTCAAACCAATGACTTATAGAATTGATACTTGTCGCTTCCTAGCTTGGCGCTCGGCATTAATAGGATAGGGTAAGGACTGGTTAGATTAGCATCAGGATAATGTGACTGAGTTGGATATCTGATCACGGTGTGGGCAGCTTGATGATTTCCCAGTGGGGCATAACTATAAAGTCACCATGAGTGCGCACTGTCACAAGTCAGTACCCATCCTGATATGGCCTTATGTGTTGCCAGGACGTAAAACTCAATCAACCAACCAACCAACCAACCTTCCCCAGACCCTGCTTCAATCGGGCCACGCCCACTTCTCGCGTTTGCCAGTGCGGCCGCACAGCTTGACGTAGCCGCCTGGCTTTTGTTTTCTCGCGCCCGGCGAGATGGTAGGCGAGAAAGTGCGCGACCCGATACGTCACGTCATCGGGGCCGTAACGGTACAGACCCGGTGACGTAACCGGCCGTACCGGGCCCGCACTGATTCAGCCACCCTCTCAGGGGGCGGTGGGGGCGGGGAGCAAGGAGGGGGGAGGGGGGTGGGGGGAGTCTTTCGGAAGGGCGGGGCGAAAATGATAGGGTTTGGTGCGGAGGAGGAGAACAGGGGACCCGGTTGGAGGTAGGTAAGGAGGGAGGGGAGTTGAGTGATGTACAGTGGACCCCTCTTAAAACAACCACCCTGAGCAACGACGACCCGCCTTATACGCCAAACAAGGATTCCAATGCAGCAACATATTCTCAACTACAAATTAGTCCTCACGAACGACCACCCGCCTAACGGAACCAATCACCACCCGTTCCCCCCTTTATGCGACCAATGTGATTATGCGATGCTTAAATTACTTAATGTGTTATTTATAAACCAACAGGTATGAATATGGAACATTTAAATGGACATTTTAAAACCAGCGTGATTATTGATGTTGTAGTTACTTAATGTGTTATTTATAAACCAACAGGTATGAATATGGGACATTTAAATGGACTTTTTAAAACCAGTGTGATTATTGATGTTTTAGTTACTTTGTGTGTTATTTTTAAACCAACCGGTATGAATATAGGACATTTAAATGGACATTTTAAAACCAGCATGATTATTGATGTTGTAGTTACTTAATGTGTTATTTATAAACCAACAGGTATGAATATGGGACATTTAAATGGACATTTTAAAACCAGTGTGATTATTTATATTGTAGTTACTTAATGTGTTATTTTAAAACCAACAGGTATGAATATGGGACATTAAATGGACATTTTATAACCAGTGTGATTATTGATGTTATAGTTACTTAATGTGTTATTTAAAAACCAATCGCTATGAATATGAGACATTTAAATGGACATTTTAAAACCAGTGTGATTATTGGTGTTGTAGTTACTTAATGTGTTATTTTTAAACCAACATGTATGAATATGGAACATTTAAATGGACATTTTAAAACCAGTGCGATTATTGATGTTGTAGTTACTTAATGTGTTATTTTAAAATCAACAGGTATTAATATGGGACATTTAAATGGACATTTTAAAACCAGTGTGATTATTGATGTTGTAGTTACCTAATGCGTTATTTTTAAACCACCAGGGATGATAGTTCAATGTGTCACTCCCTCGCACCCTAATCCTAACCCTCTCACCAGCGGCCACCTCCCTTATGCAACTACATTCTATTTGCAGTAGGGGTGGTCGCTTCTGGTACTGTCACATTATGACGTCTCTCGCCGGCGCGCCGCCAATGCGCAAAATCACTTTTAATCGTTGAGACACGTCAAACTTTTCGGCGTCAGCACAACGTATTGGTAGGATGTGGCCAACCTTGTGGTAAAAGTTTGGTGCGCCATCCTGATATGACCTTAGATGTTGGTAGGATGTAAACCAACAAAAAGCAACCATTTGGCACAATGTGTGGTAATGAGCCTCACACATGCGCGGCATGTCCTTACCGTTCACATAACGTTATTCCAGCGATGTCAACGTGCTTCTGACGTCACCATAATGTTGGCGCCTGCGTATTGTCACACGTTGTCGGTCATCGAAAGTTTTGTGCAAGCATAAAACTTTGCTGATCCGATGACGCGCGCTGACAACCCTCGCCGACCCTCGCCATAGATGAACGAATACCAACGCGCGCCTAATGCACGCATAATGCTTCCAGACGTCTCCCGATGTTTTGGCAAAAAATTACACATGTCGACGCGCGTTGGCGAGAAACGTCGTAATGTGACAGCACCATTAAGAGAGAGGCCACTGTACTAGATAGTTACTTTCGCAGCCCAGCTCCTTTGACTGGGCTGCTGAAAAAGAAAATCCATTAGAAAAAAAAGTGTCGGGAAGCAGGGTTATTGAAACACCTAAATCATTTCTCAGTCGAAGGTAGGAAATATATAATTAAAATGTTTGTTTATTAATATTATATTCATAACCCGCTATTTGTAAATCATAAATATATGAAATCATGTAAATTAATACACTTTGAAAGTCAAATCAAGAGCTTTCTGTAGTCGCCATCTTGTTAAATTTGTTTCCATTCTCGTACAATTTCTCAACTTTCCCCCAATATAGATACAATACTGCGATGACTTAAAAATGTATACTTGTCGCTTTGGAGCCAGGCACTCAGCATTATTAGGATAGGGCAAGGACTGGTTGGCTCAGTGTAAGGATAATGTGACTGAGTGGGATATCAGGTCATGGTGCTGGCAGCCTGGCCTCCCAGTGGGGCCGCACTATGAAGTTGTCATGAGGGTGCACTGTCACAATTCAATATCTATCCTGATATGACCTCAGATGTTGGCAGGATGTAAAGCTTCAACAACCAACCTAAAATACTCCGCATTGTAACCAATAGCTCCACCGTTGATTCCTACTTGAAGCAGGTTTTTTTTCTCAGGTTTAGGCATGGTTGTCATTGACCCTTATGCCCCGGTCACATACACGTCAGTGGACGTAGTTGACCATAGTGGAGGCTAACATAGTTGAACGTAGTTGAATGTAGTTGAACATAGTTGAACGTAGTTGAATGTAGTTGAACGTAGTTGAACGTAGTTGAACGTAGTTGAACGTAGTTGAACGTAGTTGAACGTAGTTGAACGTAGTTGAATGTAGTTGAACATAGTTGAACATAGTTGAACGTAGTTGAACATAGTTGAACATAGTTGAACGTAGTTAAACATAGTTGAACATAGGTGAACGTAGTTGAATGTCGTTGAACATAGTTGAACGTAGTTGAACGTAGTTGAATGTAGTTGAACATAGTTGAACGTAGTTGAACGTACCGGCATCCATACTTGTCCATGATGTTAACTTGGTAATAATTCATACACTCGTACTCACAAGCAGACAATAACATGAAGACAAGAATGGAACGTAGTTTAAAGGTTATTTATTTAATAAAATTTAATAAAAGTTAATCTGGGCTGACGTATCAGCGGCAAGAGGTGGAGGGCCAGGCACGGTGACCCAGACGCCCTGAGCAGTTCAGATCAGATCAGGCAGTTTATGAGCAGCTTGTGGAGATGAGGGCAGGTCATCAGGCAGGGGATGACAGCAGGGGCAGCGCTCAAACCACTTATATGTGGGTGGGAGGGTGGGTGATCGAAGTGCTGTAGAGAGCAGCCAGCGGCGAAGTGACGAGGTAGGGCTAGAAGATTCACGAGGAAATCTAAAAATAGACAGAGCCTCGTGTGCAAATTACCCATGTTAGCCTGCAGCCAACATGTTTAATGTGGCTGAGCCGTTATGTCCGTTTAATTTTTGGACATGTTCAAAAGAGCGCTACGTTAGAGGCTGAATTTGCATCCGTGATGCTAACAGACTCTAGCATACACTAGCATACTCTAGTGTATTCTAGAGTACTCAAGCATACCCTAGCATGCTCTAGCGTACTCTAGCATACTTTGACGAATCCCTGGTCACATGGCCTTTAGTGGACATAGGTGAACATAGTGGAGTCTAACATAGTTGAATGTACTTGAAGGTAGTTAAGCGTACCGGCATCCATACCGTAACATATTTATCCATAACATACCGTATTTATCCATACCAAAACCTGGCGTACCTTAACGTATTTCAACATAGTTTAACATACTTACACCACGTTTGACCCATGTTAGCCTCCACTATGCTCACCTACATTCAACTACGTCCACTAACATGTATATGACCGGGGCATTACTCTGGGTAGGCATGTAAATCTTGTAGACTCATCCCTGCACTTTGTTGGGTACCTACGCTGTACACGCTACAGCAGAGGCTGCTCCCCCACTTTTCTTGTTCAGAATGGGGTGTGCTGCACACGATGCAGCACATTTCACTTCCCCATCGGCATGTACAAACCAAATGTGATAGCTTCAATAGATGGAAGACCAGTGCCTCGGTGTTGACAAAATATGTGTTCAGATGAATAAAATATTTACAAAAAATAAAAAGATAAAACTTGTATCTAGGGAAGAACTGAAAAAGTAAAGTAAAGCTCACTTTATTTAACAATGCCTCTAGGCCACATTGATTGTTATCATCGGCTATCGGACATAAAAAAGATGGTCATTCTGAGATATTTCTTTGGAGGAAACCCGCTGACACCCCATAGTGAGATAGGATACTCTTTCCAATAAGCAGCAAAGGGTATTTTCTATGCACTTTCCCACAGACAGGACATCACATACCACAGTCATTGATGAACCAGTTTTGGACCACTGGTGAGGGTAAAACTGACTGCGGGCAGGTAGCCGGCAGGTCGGTGTGCCTACACAATGACCAGCGCACCGGTCGCCAGCTTGGTGTCACGTCACTTCCGGTGCCCCCTCCCCCTGCGTCTGCCAGAAGCAGACGTCACAGGCGGGAACCAGTCAGACTCCCGGCAGGCACCTTGCCGCCACCTTACACTTCCGGTTCCTGCTGCTCACACACAAACACCCCTTCACCCCCACCCACCCCCATTCGCTAAACCGGATGCAGTGTCCAAATTGGTAAAGGGCAGTCTTGTCATATGGGTTGAATCCTGGTCGAGTCAAACCAATGATTTGCCAAATTTATACTTGTCAGTACCTAGCCTGGCACTCACATTAATACACATAGCATAGGGCAAGGTAGATACAAGATTCACCCCGTACTGCTGCAGTAGGGGTGCAAACCAACCCTATGTAAAAGCTGTCGAAAAAACGGGTCAATGAATTGAGAGCCTAATTTCACAATCTAAGAAGCAACATTTATTCTTTACATACATCTTATTGATAGCCCACTACCTTTGAGTTGAAAAATATAATATAATATCTAGTTTAATCAGATTTAAAAGTGAAATCGACGGCATTTGCTGGCCGCCATCTTGTCTTTTTCATTCTCTCTCATTCACCAACTCTATTCTGATATAAGTAACCATTTGACACTGGTGCCAGGCATTCTACTTGTTGTTCCATACTAACGCTATTTTCGCCCGTATTTATATAAGGCTGGTCTTCACCCGTGTACTACAAGTACCGGGTGAATCTTTTATCTAAGGGCAAGGACTCAGTATTAGGATAATATGCCCAAGTGGGAAATCGGGCTCTGATGCCAGTGGCCTGGCCTCCCAGTCCCAGTGGGGGCAGCACTATAAAGCTACCATGAGTGCACTGTCACAACTCAATACCCATCCTGATAAACCTTAGATATTTCTAGGACGTAAACCTCAAGCCAACAAATAAACAAGCAAAGAAACAAGACGACAAATCATTCAGCAGGGATGACAAGGCAACATTCTTGTGCCCTCCATGGGGTTGGTGGGTGAGTGGGTGGGTGAGTCGGTGGGTGGTTGTGTGGGTGGGTGAGTCAGTGGGTGGGTTGTTGAGTGGGTGTGTGAGTAGCGGGTGTGTGAGTGAGTTGGTGGGTGGGTGATGGGTTGGTGGGTGAGTTGTGGTGGGTGGTGATGGGTGGGTGAGTGGCGGTGTGTGTGAGTGAGTGGGTTGGTGGGTGAGTGGGTGGGTGGGTGGGTGAGTGGCGGGGTGTGTGAGTGGGTGGGTGGGTGGGTGGGTGAGTGGGTGGGTCGGTTGGTGAGTGGGTCGGTGGATGAGTGGGTCAGTGGATGTGTGTGTGTGAGTGGGTGGGTGGGTGAGTGGGTGGGTGAGTGGCTGGGTGGGTGAGTGGGTAGGTGAGTGGGTGGGTGAATGGGTGGGTGGGTGGGTGAGCGGGTCGGTGGATGAGTCGGTCGGTGGATGTGTGTGTGTGTGAGTGGGTCGGTGGGTGAGTGGATGGGATAGTGGGTAGGTGGGTGGGTAGGAGAGTCGACCTTGCCGCCATCTTGGATCGGTTTTGTGGAGTGTCCGGGAGGATGTGACGCGCGTTCCTGCCTGCGCAGGTGACAATGGGTGTCATCTGACAGGTGGGAGGACGCACAGACAGACATAGAGACGCACAGACAGATATAGAGACGCACATACAGACAGGCGGTCCCGGGGTGAGATCGGAGCTAATGTTTGTCTCCTCGTGTCGCGACCTGAATTCAGGCTTGTTATAGGATGGAAGGGAAGCGGATGTGGTTTAGGAAGTAGTAGTAGTGGAGATTGGCCTTTTAGCGAGGCATGCCACCCCACTACCCCCTCACCGACACCGATACCTCCACCCACCTCCACCCACACCCACACCCACACCCACACCCACGCCCACACCCACACCCCCACCCACACCCACACCCCCACCCCACACCCACACCCACACCCACACCCACACCCACACCCACATACACACACACCCACACACACACACACACCCACCCCCTCACACACACCCTTCATACCCCACACCAACCTCTCATACCCCACACCCACACCCACCATTCACATCCCACACCCACACCTACCGTTCACACCCCACAACCACTCCCAAGATACCATGTCCACCACGACCTGGTCTTATGACAGGAGTATTCTTGACACTACACAAACAAACAATAATGCACATAATATATTAATATTATGGATCGAGTATCGCTCTGGCTGACAATAAACAAATAAACCCCGAATATTTATTAAACAGTGTTTTGTTTGTTTGTTTATTGTTGTTTTACGTCCTAGCAACATCTAAGATCTTATCAGGACGGCTACCGACTTGTGACAGTGCACACTCATGGCAACTTTATAGTGCTGCCCCACTGGGAAATCAGGCCCCATGACATGATTTCCCACTCAGTCACATGATCCTGACACTGAGTGAACCAGTCCTTCCCCTATCCTAGTAAAGCCGAGCACCAGGCTAGGAAGCGACAAGTATCCATTTTTAGGTCATTGGTTTGACTCGACCAGTGTTCGAACCCACAAACTCATGGGTTCGGACCCCCATATCTCCCAAAACAGGGGACGGACGCACAACTCATTCGGCCATCCCGTCTGGTTTATTTAATAGTAAAACGCATGTCGAACTGATCAGCCGGTAGTGTTTGGGTTCAAATAACCCATCCTACATGCGATTCCCAGTTCAGGTACATACAAATATTCATGTGAGGAATGCATGTTAAAATCACGTGACCAGATCTTTAAGTAAGGAAATGTCATTTAGAGACAACCGCCCTTCTTCATTCCACAGTCTTTTTTTAATAGATTTTTTACTAAATGTATTTTATTCAGCGAATAATGCCTTTTGTCAGCACCAGAGCACTGGTCTTCTGGCCGTTCAGTACAATTTGTCAAAAATGACAATATCAGTTGCAATAATAACCACATGAAAATCCTGTTTGATAATAGAAGCATAATATAAATGAACTATTAGTTGTAATATTAACTGCATACAATTCCAGTTCAAAGTATTATGCACTCGGTGAGTATGCATCACATGATTCTAGAATTGTCTTAAACATTTCTTTCTTCCTTTGTCTTTCTCTCTTCTTTTTTCAAAAAGATGTAACATATCTCCAATACACATATATATATATATTATATTGTAAATATGCAAATCAGTGGATCCAATCACCGATACCAAATGTGAGAAACACACCCGTTGTTGGATCCCATCACAAGTGTTTTGTATTGTGCGGCCTAATGAATGGATCGGAAGTCTGAGATTGCAGTGGGGACTTACATCAGAAGGGTTTTATGCCAATTTCAAATAAAATGTTAGGTAATAGGTGTTGAAAGAAGGTGTAGTAGGGGTGGGGTAGGGGTGGGGTAGGGGTGGGAAGGGGATCAGCATGTCTTGTCCTAGTAGTGCAATGTGCCATACTTGGTAGTGACAAATATCAATTTTTACGTCATTGGTTCAACATTGCTTCAGCCATCTCAACTGGTATAATTGTGCATGTTGGCCCGAGGCTAACATGGGTAATTTGCTCACGAGGCTGCTGGTGTTTACCTTTCCTGCTGAATCGCCTTCCCTATTTTCACTCACTCTGCTCTCGACACTGCTACTGTACACATCGTTTCCCCACCCACCCACCCTCTTTCTCGGGGGGTGAGCGCTGATCCTCGAGTTGAATCTACCTGAATCTACCACAATCTGTATGGGCATGATCGCCTGGTTGCGCATTCCAGTCAGCGTATGATTTCTGGCCCTGTCGCCACCTGATGCATGTTGATCCACCTGCCAAGGTCCGATTTGTTTTCTATTAAATATTATTTAAACCAGCTTCTGTCTGTTTTCTATCTATCCTTATCTGTTATCTCCAGTACAGCCGAGTGTAGCGAATTAATTAAATAATGCAGGAGACTCATTCCTGCACTATGTTGAGTACCGATGCTGTACACTATACAGCAGAGGCTGCTCGCCCACTTTTAATGTTCAGAACGGGGTGTGCCGCACGCAATGCACTATATTCCACTTCCCCATCACCATGTACAAACCAAATGTGATCGCTCCAAGGCCTGGAAGACCAGTGCTCAGCCCTGACAAAATATGTGTTCAGATGAATCAAATATTTACAAACAAACAAAAATGTATTCCAATGTATATTTTTCAAATTAATAAGACTCGTTCCTCTGAGAAATCGGGGAAAACCCTGTTAATTCATGGAGTGTAATTCTAACTCATTTACATGTACAAATCAAACTTTGTTCAAATATAACACAAGTACATTTATTTATTAATTATGCTTTAAGTTGCGTAGCCTGGTGTCTTTGAGTTTATGTGACTTTTTTAGATAAATATAGCAGGTTGATTGGTGTAAGCTACATTACCTTAAGTGGCTGTCACACCTCGCTGGATTGGGGAAACGGAAAGAAACCGAACAAAGTCCATTGATAGTCCGGTTTGTGTCTGTACAAGTTTTGAACATGCACAAAAGTTGGAACGAATGCTGCCGGATTGACGTCTATGGTTCTTGTCCAGTTTGAGTTCATTTCGTCCATTGGCTATCCGTTCATGTCTGTTTCATGTCCGTCTTATATCCGTTTCATGTCCGGTTCATGTCCGTTCATCCAGCGGCCTTTGACCCGATATCACAACATTTTGACACATTTTAATACATTTTGATACTTATGACACGCGAACACCACCGGACTAGACAATTCTGTCCGTTACTCAATCCGGTGAGGTGTGACAGGGGCATTAGGTTGAATTCATTTTCTATTTGAAATGTCTAACCTTTGAGATATTTGAAGTGCCAACAGACAAAAGTAAGCATGCCATGCTCAGACACTATAGTGTAGGCTTCAGCAATAACTTGTTCTATAATTGGCTTAGTATTCCCTTCTGTCTGGTGACACATGTTAAATAAGTGCACCTGCATCCAAATTAGATATGTAGGATCAAATGTAGATACGCGTTTTGGTTGTGAAAATGTGATGTTGTTATCGGACTATGCAGTTTTAAATTGATTTGTATCCCGCTCTATGCAGCAACAAATGCTTAATAAGTTTACCGACATTTAAATTAAATATATAGAATACAAATCTAGCTGATTGCTTTGATTTCGAAAATGTTGATGTTTTCATCGGAATAGATCTTTAACATTGTGAAAATAAAACAAAGATTAACATAGTATCTGGGGGGTTTTGTGAGGCTTACACATGGTGAGGAAATTTACAAAAAGGAAATTTGTTTTATTTAGCAATGCATCTAGAGCACATTGAATTTCATCATCGGCTATTGGACGTCAAGGATATGGTCATTCTGACATAGGAAACCAACTGCCCCCCACATATGCTACTCTTTCTGATAACCAGCAAGTGGTCTTTCATATGCACTTTCCCACAGGCTGGACAACCCGTACCACAACCTTTGATGAACCAGGTATGGATCACTGGTTGAAAGCGAAAATAGCCCAAACTGCAAATGTGTCCATTGAGTAGGATCGATCGGATAACAGACACCTTCACAGGTGGCCACACTACCGCCTTAGCTACGTCCCGCTCCCTCGGAAATTTACAATCTGCGATGAAAACATGAAATAGCCAACAATTTCATACTCTTCACTCCAAGTCTAACCCGACAAGGAACTCTCTCGATTCGGTGGAATCATTTTTGTTTGTTTGTTTGTTTGTTGTTGTTTTACGTCCTAGCAACATCTAAGGTCATATCAGGACGGGTACCGACTTGTGACAGTGCGCACTCATGGCGACTTTATAGTGCTGTCCCACTGGGAAACCAGGCCGCCGGCACCATGACCTGGTATCCCACTCAGTCACATTATCCTGACACTGAGCACACCAGTCCTTGCCCTATCCTAATAATGCCGAGCGCCTGGCTAGGAAGCGACAAGTATCAATTTTAAAGTCATTGGTTTGACTCGACCGGGACTCGAACCCACGACCCCACGATCTACCATCACGGGAGACGGACACTCTAACTCATTCGGCCATCCCGTCTGGTTTCGGTGGAATCAAGTCGGGCAGAGTCTGCGCAGTGTATGCAGTGTTCAGCAGGTCACGTGCGTCCCCTCGCCAGCCCAGCCCGGTGACCTTGACCTGAGATAAGGACGACCTTGGCCGACCTTGTAGCCGCGTTAGGGCCTTATCGGCTGTGTATCAGTGCCCTGCACGGGTGGCCACCTAGCGGCGGCGACAGTCTTGTGTCGGCCGCCACCACTTTGTGCTCATCACCTCCTGACTACCAATTTGTCACCCTCACCACCAGCCCTCAGCCCCCACGACTTCACCGACCCTCAGCTCGCCCCCCTCCGCCCCACACACACCCACACACACACACTTCCCCCACACCCCACGCCTCGCTGCATCTGGATCACCGACAGCAGCAACACGTCATCACTGGAGGGACGCTTGCGCTTAAAGAGCTGTGTTTAGAGAGGTATGCCTAAAGAGGTGCACTTAACTTAAAGAGCCGCACTTAGAGATCTACATTAAAAGAGATGTGTGTACAGAGCAGCATCTACAGAGCTGCGCTTAAAGAGCCACCTTTAGAGAGTCATGTTTAAAGAGCCGTGTTTAAAGAGGTGTGCGTACAGAGCAGTCTATACAGAGCCGCGCTTAAAGAGCCACATTTAGAGAGCCGTGTTTAAAGTGCTGCATTTAGAGAGTCACCCCTAAAGAGGCAGGTGGAAGAGTCATGTTAAGAGAGCTGCATTTAGAGAGATATGAGTGTTTAGAGAGCTTTGTTTTAAGAGCCACGTTTAGATAGGTATGCTGAAAGAGCTGCATTTAACTTAAATAACCATATTTAAAGAGCAGCATTTAGAGAGGTCGGTTTAAAGAGCCACGCTTAGAGAGCCGTGTTTAAAGAGCCGTGTTTAAAGATACAATTTAGAGAGCCATGTTTAAAGAGTCGTGCTTAAAGAGACGTGTTTAAAGAGCCATATTTAGATACATATGTTTAAAGAGCCATGCCTAAAGAGCCATGTTTAATGAGCCACATATAGAGAGCCATATTTAAAGAGCCATACTTAAAGAGACGTGCTTAAAGAGCCACATTTAGAAAGATGTGTTTAAAGAGCCATGTTTAGAGAGCCATGGTTAAATAGATGTGTTTAGACATCCGTGCTTAGACAGTCGTGTTTAGACAGCCGTGTTTAGACAGCCATGCTTAGAGAGTTGTGTTTAGAGAGTTGTGTTTAAAGAGTTGCATCGAAAGAGCCATGTTTAAATAGCCTTATTTAAGAATCCACTCTTAGAGAGCTGTATTTAGAGAGCCGCATATAAAGAACCACATTTAGAGAGCCTCGGTTAGAGAGCCATGTTTAGACAGCAGTGTTTAAAGAACCGAGCTTAGAGAGTTGCACTTGAAGAGCTGCATTTAAAGAGCCATGCTTAGAAAGCTGTGTTTAAAGAGTTGTGCTTAAAGAACCATGTTTAGAGAGCCACGTTTAAAGAGCTGCGCTTAAAGAGCCGCGATCAACCTAATATATTTATCTCAGAAAATGACAGAAACTCAAAACCATCGGACTATGCAACTTTAATGAATGACACTTAAAGAGCAGCACTTCTAGTTCTAGTACAGACATTAGATTACCAGACTAACTACCCCTCCGCACCCCCACCCACACCCACACCCCACCCACTCTTTATGCACTTTGAGTTGCAATGAAGAAAGCGAAGAAAGGAAAGAAACTCACCCTATTAATTGCTGAGCCCTGTTTGAGAGTGGTTAAACAACGACGTGACCTCGGGGGAAAGTGACACCATGCGCAAGACTAATCAACACCAAAGCCAGGCAACAACCGCACTTTTCTCCAACTAAGACCATAAATCAACAACACATGACAGTGGCAATTACCAACGCTCATAAAGTAGGATAAAACAAGATTTGATCACTCCGCATGTTTAATGTTTTCTTCTCACTTCTTCTTTACAATTTTATTAATTAAACTATGTAAGCTTTACATTTTAATTAGCTTGTGTAGATATTACTGAAATTATTTTAAGTGGCTCAATAATGACACAGGATGGTGGTGTATGTCTTTGGACTGGTACTTTCAAGCCTGACTTACAGCTTTGTATAAAAATAGCCTTCAGTAAACAAAGACATCAAACTTAAAAGTCCATAATGGGAAGTATTTACTGTAAATATCCAGAGATATGATATATAGGTATGAGATATATATGTCTGGTGTATAATATATTATGCAAGTGTAAAGATGCAGGATGGAATTACTTGTTAATATGATACCGATGATTCTATATACTGCCTCCTTAACCCAAAACATTTGAACGGTGGCGCCGCCACCGGTCATCCTCCTCCCTAACGGACGCTATCTGCTGTCATTCACACCAGAGGATTCACTCTTTGCGAGGACTCAGGCTGTGAGACATTATGCCAGGTCACAGCAACAGCTTACATGCTGGTATTTGGAGGGGTTCTTTGATTGTTTGTTGGACTTTTACATCCTGGCAACATCTAAGGTCATATCAGGATGGGTACCGACTTCTGATAGTGCGCACTGATGGTGACTTTATACTTTATAGTGCTGTCCCACTGGGGTATCAGGCCACCAGCACCATCACCTGATATCCCACTCAGTCACATTATCCTGACACTGAGCTAACCAGTCCTTGCACTATCCTATTAATGCCGAGCGCCTGGCTAGGAAGCGACAGGTATAAATTTGGTAAGTCATTGGCTTGATTCGACCAGGAATCAAATTCCTAACCTTCCAAACATGAAGGCTGCCCTCTACTGATTCGTCCACCGCAACCGGTAAACATGTCCAGAAGCATGCTATATAATATATATCAAATCTAGCGCTCTTGTGACGCCCACAGTGCGGAAAGGCGCTTGACTGGGCGCTGATGGCGCCAAACTTGCCAGGCGGGATCCGGCCTGCAGCAAATCGCCTGATCAGGACGTATGGACTAATAATAAATAGCATGCATAATAAATGCGGAATAAATATCACAAGAATGCTCCACCCCTTTATATTCATATAATACGTTATATATCACATATATATGCGTGTGTGATGTTATCCAAGTATAAAGGTGTGGAAAGTAATTGCTTGTTATTATGATACCGATGCTTCTATATACTGCCTCCTTGACCCAAAACATTTGACCGGTGGTGCCGCCACGGGTCCTCCTCATCCCTAATGGACGCTACCAGAGGATTCACTCTCTGTATCCCTCAGTGAGGACTCAGGCTGTGACCCGGTGTGATGGCTCACAGCTACAGTCCTTCCTCTGAGACCAGCGAAACTAGGAATCCCCTTATTGAGAGTAAATACAATCCAGATAATACATATATGACAAGAAAAAAAAAAATAAATAACATAGGCTACTAACTATACCAACCAATTATCTATCTGCTACTGAAATGCAGGCAATCAAATACCTTATCAGCAGCTACTGTGTGGTAAGATAACACCAACACTACAACTGGCCAGCATTGAAAACAAGCCTGGGTACCCGGGCTTATATGCTATGGACAGTATCAATACAGCCTCAATCAACAACAACAAAATAATTGTTTAAAAAATGTATACATTGTATACATTGGTCCCAGCCTAATATATCTGGATACTCAGTTATCTTTAAGTGGATCAATTAATATCTGGATACACAGTACATCGCTACTATTCATATTAGACCTTCTAATATTATCAGTGTGTCTAGTGTAATAAGTTATACAATATATACTATGTGAGTGGAAGCTAGCTCAGGCGGTAGGGTGTCCACCTGTGAAGGTGTTTATCATCTTATCGATCCTGCTCAGTTGACCCATTTGCAATTTGGGTTATTTTCCATTAAACCAGTGATCCACAACTGGTTCATCAAAGGTTGTGGTATGTGCTGTCCTGTCTATGGGAAAGTGTATATAAAGGACCTTTTGCTGCTTATCGGAAAGAGTACCTTATGTGGCGGCAGCTGGTTTCCTCCAAAGAAATATGTCAGAATGACCATATGTTTGATGTCCAATAGCTGATGACATGAAAATTAATGTGCTCTGATGTCATCATTAAATAAAACAAAAGATAATACAAAAGATAATAACTAAACACCGATAATAGGAATAACAAGCGCCACAGGTATAGACACAGTTTGTGTTATGACACTAACGGGGTCTGCCTATGCTGCTACTGTGTGTACACATAATAGGTGCGAGGGGCGTGGGGGGGGGGGGGGGGGGGGACTGCTGCGCAGGCATGAGGTGGTGGTATCAGTGTGAGACTGAGAGTGGCTCCCCCTCGTGGGGGACGGCGATAACTGTGTTCTAGTGTCGAAAGGGGGTAGGGGAGGGAATGAGTGGGGAGTGGTGGGGAGGGGAGAAGGAAGGGGAAGGAGGGAGGGGAGGGAAGGAGGGGAAAGGGAGGGAATGGAGGGGAAGGAGGGGATGGGGGGAAGGGACGGGAGGAAGGGACGGGAAGGGACGGGAAGGGACGGAAGGGAACGGGGAAGGGACGGGAAGGACGGGAAAGGACGGAAGGGTAGAGGAGGGATGGGAAGGGAAACGGACCGGAAAGGGGAAGGAAGGGACGGAGGAGAGGGACAGGATGGGAGGGAAGGAAGAGGAACGGGGAGCGAGGGGAAGGGAGGGAAGGGGGGAAGGGAGGGGAAAGGGGGACGGGAGGGGAAGGGGGGGAAGAGAGCGAAGGGAGGGGAAGGAGGGAAAGAAGGGGAAGGAAGGGTAAGGGAGGGGAAAGGAAGGGAAAGGAAGGGGAAGGGAGGGGAAGGGAAGGGGAAAAGTGAACGGGAAGGGACCTGGAGAAGGGAGGGGAAGGAAGGGGAAGGGGGAAGGGATGGGAAGGGAGGAGAAGAAGGGGAAGGGAGGAAGGGGGGAGGAGGGGAAGGAAGGGAGGAGGGAAGGGAGGGGAAGGGAGGGAAGGGAGGGGGAAGCGAAGAGGGAGGGGATGGAAAGGACGGGAAGGGGGGAAGGGACGGGAAGGGAAGGAAGGAGGAGGGGGCAAGGGAGGGCAAGGGAGGGGAAGGGAGGGGAAGGGATGGAAGGACGGGAAGGGAGGGGAAGGGACGGGAAGGGAGGGGAAGGGAGCAGAGGGGAGTGGAGGGGATAAGGGGGCGATGGGAGGGGAGAGGAGTCGAGGGGAGAGAGGGGGGCGATGGGAGAGGAGTGGTGGGGAGAGGCAAGCGATGGGATAGGAGAGGAGTGGAGGGGAGAGAGAGGCGATGGGAGGGGAGAGGCGTGGAGGGGAGAGAGGGGGCGATGGGAGGGGAGAGGAGTCGAGGGGAGAGAGGGAGGCGATGGGAGGGGAGAGGCGAGAATGTGCTGATTGACTGACACTGTGACAGTGACAGTCCAACATCACGACCACACAATAGGTGAGTACTAGTCTCCAGCCACGCCCTCCCCATAATCTCCATTGTGGGAGCCGACCAATCAGCGCCCGCCATGCTGGGAGGTGCGGGGCGCTGTGGGTGGGTGGGGGAGTGGGGGGGGGGGGGGGGGTGCGAGGTAAGGGTTTGAATGGGGTGTTGGGGTCAACGAGGTGGAGGCCTGAAGCTTGTCGACGGAGCTTCAGACTTGTAATAAAAAAGATGGAGACTATTTCTACAACTAGTAATACTAGCACTAGCACTACTAGTACTAGTAGTAGTACCACATAGACATACCATGAGAGATGATTGTGAGAGGCAGATAGAGGGGTGGATATACAGGGAGATAAGTAGGCCTATACAGACAACGAGAAAGAATCAGAACCAGCGGCAGAGATTAGATAGATACATAATTCGGCAGATATTGTGAGAGACAGGGAGATATTGAGACAACGGACAGGAAGAACGAGAGAGAGTGACAGGGACAGATAGAGGAAAGGCCAGACATACAGGGACGGAGACAGGGACGGGGATATAAAGAGAGGGGACGGAGACAGGGCGAGACAAAGAAAGGGAAATGCAGATATGGAGAAATAGAGAAAGAGAGACAGAGAGAAAGAGGGACGGGTGGAGAAAGAGAGACAGAGAGAGAACGAGAGAACGATAGATAGAAGAGAAAGGGAGAAAGAGAGACAGAGAGAAAAAGAGTGAACGGGAGAAAGAGAGAAAGAGAAAGAAAGAGAGAGAAAGAGAGAGAAAGAGAAAGAAAGAGAGAGAAAGGGGGATAAAGAGATAAACAGAGATAAATAGAGAAAAGAGAGAAAGAGAGAAAATGATAAACAGAGAGAAATAGAGAGAAAAGGATAAACAGAGAGAAAATAGAGAAAGAGAGATGGGGATAAACAGAGAGAAATAGAGAGAAAGAGAGAAAAGGATAAACAGAGAGAAAAAGAGAGAAAGAGAGAGACAATGATAAACAGAGAGAAATAGAGAGAATGAGAGGGGAAAGGAGACAAACGAAGAGAAACAGGGAAATAGATAGGAAACTGTGATTCAGATCAGTGTCACTGTCAGTCCATCGTCGACCAATCGGCGAAGATGACAGCTGTCAGATCATGCTGCAGACTTGGCCGCCGCACCAGCCGCGGCTGCCGTCAGTTTGTCCTTGGGTTCTGTCTAGTGTGCTTGGTGTCACTCTACCACTGTATCAGCCCGTGTGTGGGACATGTGTGTATGTGTGGGTGGTGGGGGTTAAATAGCGAGAGTTATGTATGTGTGTATGCGTGTGTGTGTGGGGGGGGGGGAGCTCTCCTTGGATGTGTGTGCGTGTGGTGAGGGGTAAGCTCTGGGGTTAATTGTGTTTCTATATTTGGGTGTGTGGTGAGGTTTAATATTTGAACTTGAAGTTATTTGCGTATGGGGGGGGGGGGGCTTACTATGTGGATTTGCCTTTAAGATCTGGCGTTGTCTGTGTGTGATGAAGTTTAATATCTAGAGTTACCTGCGCGTATATACTAAGATTAATATCTAGAGTTACCTGTGCGTATGTATTATGATTAATAATAATATCTATGTGTGGATATGTGTGCTGACGGTGAATATCTAGCACTACATGTGTCTATGTATGTGTGGACTGTGATGATGGTTACTATCTAGAGTTACCGGTGTGCATATGTGTGCTGATGTTTAATATCATTAACGCCGACTAAATCCATTGTACCTTGTCGCAATATGCTGGAGGATGACCAGTACCCTGCAAGCAGCACACCTCAACACCACTGACAACACCAGCAACACCACCACCACCAACAACAACACCACGATCAACACCAACAACATCAACACCAACATCAACACCAACAACAACACCACCAACAACACCAATAACACCAACAACACCAACAACACCAACAACACCAACTTCAACACCACCATGACCATTAACATCACCAACAACACCAAATACACCAACGATACCAACAACACCAATTACACCAACAACACCAACAACACCAACAACACCAACAACACCCAACAACACCAACAACACCAGCATAAACACCAACTTCAACACCAACATCACCAACAACACCAAATACACCAACAATACCAACAACACCAATGACACCAATGGCACCAACAGCAGCACCAACAACACCATGATCAACACCAACAATACCAACACCAACAACATCAACATCAACACCAACACCTACATCACCAGCAACATCAACAACAACACCACCACCAACATCAACACCACCTTCAACACCAACATCAACATCACCAACAACACCAAATATACCAACACTACCAACACCACCAATGACACCGATGGCACCAACAGCATCAACACCAACACCAACACCAACATCAACATCAACATCAACACCAACATCAACACCAATAGCAACACCAACATCAACATCATCAACATCGTCAACACCAACACCACCAACAACACCAACATACAAAACAACTTCAACATCAACGTCAACACCAACATCACCAACAACACAAAATAGACCAACGATACCAACAACACCAATTACACCGATGGCACCAACATCATCAACACCAACACCAACATCAACACCAACACCAACATCAACATCAACATCAACACCAACACCAAGAACACCACCACCACCACCCCCACCAACAACACCAACACCATCATCAACATCATCAACATCAACACCACCAATAACACCACATCAACACCAACTTCAACATCAACATCAACACCTACATCACCAACAACACCAAATACACCAATGATACCAACAACACCAAAGACAAGGGTGGCACCAACACCACCAATGACACCAACATCATCAACACCATCAACACGAACATCAACACCAACATCAACACCAACTTCAACACCAACATCAACCCCAACATCAACATCAACACCAACAACAACACCAGTAGTGCTAGCAACGTGTACAGCCCGGCC
The DNA here is from genome assembly GCA_030323885.1 of Branchipolynoe longqiensis. Classification (NCBI taxonomy): domain Eukaryota; kingdom Metazoa; phylum Annelida; class Polychaeta; order Phyllodocida; family Polynoidae; genus Branchipolynoe; species Branchipolynoe longqiensis. The sequence goes on along the minus strand of CM059189.1, from coordinate 111,793,627 downwards.
TGTACGGCTCTTTCCATCTAATTATCTTTCCAGCACCGCCACCACCTCCTGCTCATCCTCCACCACCACCCACCACCTCCTCCTCATCCACCATCCACCACCCACCACCTCCTCCTCCTCCTCCTCCTCCATCACCACCCACCACCACCGCCCGCTCCGGTCGCGTCCACCCGTGCCCCGGGTGACTGTGTTCTGGTCCCACCAACATGGCTTCCGTCTGCTGCTTCTCCGCTGACGACACCAGTGAGAGTACCCACCTAACCACCCACCCACCCCTACCTACCTACCGCCCGCTGCCGGCTGGTGGCGCCACCACTCTCCCGTCTCCCCGCCCCCCCTCCCCCGCCGCCGCCGCCCGCAGCCCCGAGACGACGACACGGTCGGGCGGCACCGCGGCCGTCACACCTGAGACGGGCACCGACACAGACACCCGGTCGGACGGACGGACGGCGCACCTGCGCACCTGCACACCCGCCCGGCCAAACCCCGCTACCGGCCCCGGTCCCCGCCCGGAGCCGCCGGCCCCGCCTGCCCCGACGGCCCGCCGACACCTCCCCGCCGCGCCCTGCGCCAACACCGGCTCTGACCAGCTCCGGCTTTGGCTCTGGCTTTGGCTCTGGCTCTGACTGTGACTCTGGCTCTGACTCGGCGACTTGGGAAGACAAACCAGCGCTGCTACAAAAGTACCAGTTCTACTACTACACCTAGTGCCTACTACAACTACTACCACTACCACCACTGCTACCACAGTACCAGCAACTTCTCTCAGTGCCACCACAACCACTATTGCGCCCTGCTCCAACAGTACCAGTTTGACTACAACACCTAGTACCTACTACAACTAATACTACTACTACAACTACTACACCTACTACAACTACTACAACTACTACAACTACTACAACTACTACAACTACTACTACAACTACTACCAGCAGCTTATCCCAGTGCCTACACAACTACTATTGCGCACTACTACTAGGACTACTACTACCGCCACTACAACTACACAACTACTACTATGCACTTCTACAGCTACTACCAGTGCCACTACTACAACTACTGTTAGTGTTACGCACTCCTGGCACCACCACCACAACAACTACTAGTACTACTCCTACCACACACTCCAACAACAACTACTATTACTAACAGTGCCACTACTAGTACTACGGTCAGTACAACTACTACCACCCACTGCTACCACGTACCAGTGTCACACCAGTCACGTGACATATTCTGTCACTCACACTAAAACCCTGGAGGAAGAACCAAGGAGTGAGTTTAACCATTAATCCATTACTCTTTTTAATATTAAAACAAAAACACACGGGAAAGATCGTGACAAGTTGAGCAAGCCCTAGAGGAAGAAGCTCCACACTCCACCCCCCCCCCATACTCACATGTCTGTGCACTCACACACTCCTCCTGGTGCTGGGAAGGGGGTGTTGGTGGTGCGTGCGCGCATGTGCGCGTGTGTGTGAGTGTTTCTTCCATGTGGGTACTGTTCGGATGGAGTCGTGTGTATTGCATTATACAACCCCAAAGTGTGACGCTTTGTGATTAGGATAGGGTGGAAGTACACACGCATTTACTAGGCAGTAAGTGCTTACACAAGGAGGCAACCACACAGACCCTCACGCACCCTCACACATCCTCACACACCCTAACGCACCACGGGAGGACCTCCGTGGACTTGTACCGGCCGCCCTGGAGGAACAAGAGGAGGAGAGGCCCGAGCAGTCATGAACAGCCCAACGGAAATCGGGAAGATGCAGGGGACCTCCAGTAAGTTGTCTCTACTAACCTCCACACATTACACATTACACACACGCGTACACACTACACACTACACACACTACACACTACACACTACACACTACACACACTACACACACTACACACTACACAGACGCGCACACACTACACACACCACACACTACACACACTACACTACATATACACTACGCACACTACACACACTACACACAGGCGAACATACTACACACTAGACACACTACACACGCTACACACTACACACATGCACACACTGCACACACTGCACACGCGCACACTACACTACACATACACTACACACACTGCACACTACACTACATACACTATACACACTACACTACAGACACTACACGCTACAAACTACACACATGCACATACACTCCACACACTACACTACACACACTACACACACTGCACACACGACACACGCATGCACTACACATATGCACATGCACATACTACACACACGCAGTTATACATTACACACTCATTCACACGTACATGTGTATACATTACACATTTACACACATACTCGTACTTACACGCCCTTACAGTTAGACATTATGTACTTACATGCGTACTCGACATTACACATTACACACGCACACACGCGGACACACGCACACACTAGCACACCTACACACTTAGACAATTTAACACCTACATACTTAGACACGTACACACTTACAAACTTACACACCCACCCACTTACACAATTTAATACATACACACCTTCACAATTACATACCTAGATACCTACACACTTACACGCCCACACACTTTCACAATTTAACACCTACACATTTACACACCTTCACACTTACAAACCTAGACACTTACATACCTAGACACTTGCACACCTATTCACTTACACACCTATGCACTTACACACACTCACACGCCAATGCACGTCTAGGCACACTCACACACGTATACACACTTACACACACTTACACAGCTACATACTTACACACATATATGTAGTTGCGGGCAAATGCACAATAACACACCTCTAGTAACTTAGACACTTACACACTTACACAGTTTACACACATTAGAGACACATGTGTAATTGTTCACTTACACACCCTTCCACACCTTCGCACACCCTTACAACCCTTCCACACCTTCCACACATTTCATGGCCTTACACATATGACACACCTTACACATCCTTATACAGACTTACACATCCTTGCACACCAGAACACACCCTTACACAGATACATGTTATATATATGTATACATATATATATATATATATATGTATATTGTACATGGTACATATATATTTATATACATATATGAACACACGGGCAGAACAATATGTATCTCAACTAAGTATAATTATATAAATACATATATATGTAATATACATACATTGTACAAATATAGAAATGCAGAACTAGAAATATGTGTATAATTTATATTAAGTACAACCATATAAATGCAAGTACGTCTTATATACACAAACATACATTCATACATGTATAAACGTGCACTGCGTTGACTTTTTGACACCATCACCAAAATAATGATCACCAACATTATAAATGAATTCTCACTTCACTAAATATAAGTGCCAATGTCCATGTTTTGTGCATATTGTTTCCCCCCATAAACCGTCCATGAATGGATTAAATATACAACCACACTGCCCTTCCTGATATGACCTTAGATGTTTCTAGGACGTAAAACAACAAGAAACAAACAACCACACTGGTCCCTTGGGTGGACTGAGAATTGAGATGGGAACGACCATCGGGCAGTTTGGTGATAAACAAGCACTGGTTGCCTTTGAGTTGGGTTTGGGAGACGCGGAGTTTGGTGATAAACAAGCACTGGTTGTCTTTGAGTGGGGTTTGGGAGACACGGAGTTTGGTGATAAACAAGGACTGGTTACTTTTGAGTCGGGTTTGGGAGATGCGGAGTTTGGTGATAAACAAGGACTGGTTGCCTTTGAGTCGGGTTTGGGAGATGCGGAGTTTGGTGATAAACAAGCATTGGTTGCCTTTGAGTCGGGTTTGGGAGACGTGGAGTTTGGGTGGTGGTTCACTCTGGTAACCACAGAAGTTTGTCTCCTTAGTGACCTGGCACTATAGCATTCTAAGGTTGGTGTGGCACAGTAGGGTGTGGGTACAGGTGTGTATACATGTGTCAGTTTCCCAGCGACAACCCATATTTGCATAGTATACATGTATATGTATATAGTTCAGAATTTTGCAGAATTGTCCGTATAGTGATATGAAGAGTTTGGGCGTAAAACCATGTAAATGCCAATCCAAAAATAGAGATAAACATTGGAATCAAACCATCAAAAAGTTAATTTTGTTATATTCCTTCAATTTTGTTCACTGCTCCAGAAGCATGTTATCATTAAAAAAATGAGTGAAATTACTGTGAATTAAAATTAGTTTTCGGTAAAAATCTGTTATTTAAACTACACTTTTGCAATGGCGTTTACGTGGTGTGAGCCTGAATTATTCATATGTATATATATATATATATATATATATATATATATTCAGACATACATATGAAGAGTTCATGTGCAAAACCCCCATAAATGCCAATCCAAGAATTGAATAAAAAAGAAAGAGTTTTAGCTGAAGGTAATTTCAATTTAATTCTCACTAATTCCACTTTTATTCTGATGAAATGACTATGAAGCAATGAACCAAAAATGTAAAGAAATGTACTTTTTGAAGGTTTGATTCTGATGTTTTTTTTCTCAATTTCTGGATTGGCGTTTACCGGGTGGTGTGGTGTTCTCTGTGGCGGAGTGGTTAGAGTGTCTGACTTTTTTTCTAGGTCGGACTCCTAATCTGAAGGTCAGTGGTTCGATTCCCTGTGCGCCCCAACTCTGCCAATTTGGATTTCCACCGCTGTGTATAACTTACAGCGTCATCAAAGGCCAGTTGCTCTCATACCATGTCTATGTGGTGTGGGAGGTTAAAAATCCTTTGGGTCGGTAAAAGTGTAGGCGTGGGCTTTCTATCAACAAACTGGCTAATGGTGAAAACAAGCCTATTCAGGCTTATCCATGATAGGCAGTATGAATCTTCAGGAGAGGGTTTTGCGCCTGGACTCCTCATATATAAAACAATGAATGCTAATAAATGAGTGGGGGGATTTGTGATGGAGATGGGCTCACTCCATCACAGCCGTACATCAACTGTCTTGTCTGGAAATATCAACCCTTCAAGCAGAAGCCAATTAAACACCTAACTTTTAAAAAACACTCTTTTTTTCAAAACAATAAATATCAACACAATCTCACCAAAAAAAAAAAGGTCATCTACACAGGTTATATGTCGGCACTCACATAGCACATGCAGCAAATGACAGACATTCAGTAAATATAACACCCCAATCATAGCTGGCCTATTGAGTGTGTGTGTGGGGGGGATACTAATAATAATAATAAAACATTTATATAGCACCCAATCCAGCAAGCCGTTCTCGGGCGCTTTACATAACAAACAAATATACAGGAAAATAAATGTCACCTAGTTAAAAGCAGATTTAAACAAATGTGTCTTAAGACCTTTTTTAAAAGCACCAATAGATTTACAATCTGTGATATATCCTGGCAGAGCAGGGTAGTGTGTGTGTGTGTGGGGGGGGGGGGGGAGGGTAGGCGTGTGTTACCTTTAGGCATGGCTGACTGACATAGAAACATTAGCCAATCAAAGTTATTATTTATAATGAAGGGTTGTATTTTTAAACAAGTTATTATTAGCAATAATTGCATGGAGGCAGGTGTGTGTACGCTAGGGGTTGTCCTAGCAACATATCTGGTCATGTCACTTGTCAGGACGAGTGGGAGTCAGGTAGCGGTGTGCCATATATATGTACAGTAGAACCTCTCTAAATGGACCGACGTTAGGACCGACTTCAAGTGGTCCAATTAGGGATGGGGTCGGTTTAGGGAATTAAAATATGGTTACAGTGATATTGTTGGGACCCAAATAAAGCAATCGATATAGGGGAGTGGTCGATCAGTGGAGGTGGTCGGTTAGATAGGTTTTGTTGTGTATATATAATATATGTATATGTGTATATATCTATGCATAGCTAAGTGTATATCTATATGTGCATATATGTATATCTATATATATATATATATATATTATATATGTATATATATGCATACATATGAATATGATTATATTTATCATGTATATATATATATATATATGTATATGTATATGCATGCATATATATGAGGGGGCAGTATGTAGTGGCATTCACCTACCTGGTGGTGTCACTGTACAGGTCAGTAGGTATGTGTACATGCATATTGCACATCCATATAAATGTATATATATATATATATATATATATATATATATATAAGAGTCT